>JAZKJV010007791.1:0-222080 GCA_037367405.1 Ottelia alismoides | reverse complement strand
TCCAACTTACTTATTCCATTACCTTCTTTTACCTACAATTTATTACATGTTACTGATGCTTCTATATATCTTACTTGTTTTATTCTTTGTTTTGAATTACTATCGAATCACACCTTCTTTACTTATATAGCTTATTTAATTACTCGTAATACGTCAAGTGTTACAGAAAGTCACACATAAATTACTTAATTATAGTTATATGGTGAACATCCAAATTTCAATTGTCTTCTAGTCCATTTAGATGATGTTGTTTTGCTCTCGCTCTTGGCATAACAACAGCTTCTTCAAGACACCAAATTATTGCATTGTTCGCAAGAAACAATAAGTTAATTTATATCCGTGAATAGTAAGAATTGTATAAAGAAAAGCAACTCAGCAATATACTCGTTTCAGTAAGAATCATTCAATGACAAGTAACATGTAATGAATTGTTAGTAACATTTGTTATAAGAAAAGTAACTTGTAATGAATTGTTAGTAACTTTGTTATAAGAAAAGTAACTTGTAATGAATTATTAGAAACTCATCAATATACTCGCTTCAGTAAGAACCATTCAATGACAAGTAACTTATAATGAATTGTTAGTAACGTTTGTTATATGACAAGTAACTTGTAATGAATTGTTAGTAACTCAGCAATATACTCGCTTCAGTAAAAATCATTCAATGCCAAGTAACTTGTAATGAATTGTTAGTAACATTTGTTATATGACAAGTAACTTGTACTGAATTGTTAGTAACTCAGCAATATACTCGTTTCAGTAAGAATCATTCAATGACAAGTAACATGTAATGAATTGTTAGTAACATTTGTTATATGACAAGTAACAATTGTGTTAGCATTAGTAACATAAAATATCTCATAAATAAATTACTTAAATATATCAATAACTCAATATAATTTCAAATTAACGCATGAAAAATAACAATTGTATTTACTGTAACTTTTTATTATATGAAATTAAAATACCTTCGATACAAAATCAATTAGGACTACAAATCGTGTATCAAAATGAATAAAAATGATATTATGAAATATAACAAAATCCCAAACCAGAGGTTCCAGTATTCATCTTTGCAAATCCAACTTTCTAATGATCCCAGAAATATAACAAAAAATCAAAATCTGGTCTATAAACAGTCAGATTCAAATCAAAATGTCCAAAAAATAAAATTCTTTCTACATATTATTAGATTCAAATCAAAATGCGAAAAATAAAAGTCTAATCGAAATACAGTACCTTGCATTAGATAAAAACGATCGCCTCTCTTTCCACGATTCATCGTCTCACTTTGCAAATCGCTAGATCAAAAAATGCCAGAACAATCGCCTCTCTTGATCTCTCAACACATGTTTCCATATACGTATACTAATTTTAGAATCGCTTAATATTTCCAATTAGCTTCTCTTTCCATTTTGGTTACGGTTCCTATTTTTTATGGATCGAGAGATACAAATCTTACGGTTGGGATTAGAGGCTCATCTCGACCAAATGGGCACAGTGCTCTCTGGATAAAAATCCTATATATATATATATATATATATATATACACACACACATGGGGAAAATGGGCTGGCCCCCTAGGGGTAGCCAACATGGCTGCCCCCACCCCATTTTTCACAAAATTTTTTAATTTTTTTGGAAAATATCATCATGTATATTCATCCCTAAATCCCTCGTACATGTCATTCAAATTTCGTCAGAAATAGAGACTCTTTTTTAAATCCATCTAGACGTCATTTTTTAATGGTCGCAGGATTTTTTAAATCAACCCTGTCTGGATGGAGGCCGTAGGAGTCTCTGTTTCTGACAAAATTCGAATGACATATAGGAGGGATATAAGGATGAATATACATGGCGATATTTTTCAAAAAAATAAAAAAATTTGCACAAAATGGGCGGGGCAGCCATGTTGGCTTCCCCAATGAGAGAGAGAGAGAGTGAGAGAGAGAGAGGGGACATTTCAAATGAGTTGGGGGCTTTTCTGAAATTGTAAAGGTCACTGTCAATTTAGTAAAAACTCTGTAACAGTTTTGTAAAAGTATAAACTGCACATTGTAAAAAAAAATAAATTTTGTAAAATATAGCATTCAAATTTAAATTGACATTTCCATCCAATATAATAATATTTTCATAATTTTATTTCACTATACATGTTGTGTTAATATTTATTGTTATATGTATGAAACAAGAAATTGTAAAATATATTGGAAAATGCATAAAATTGAAGGTGGCTCACCATATATATGGTGAGATCCCGCCTTATTTGAAGTTTCTCTCATATATATATATATAGGGTAAAATGTGTATGCCCCCTAGGGGGAGCTAACTTAGCCCCCCGCCACTTTTTCACATATTTTTTTATTTTTTTTGAAATCTAAAAAGTGTAAATTCATTATTAAATCCCTATATTATGTCATTCAAATTTCATGCGAAACAGAGACTCCTACGACCTCCATCCAAACGGGGTCGATTTAAAAAATCCTGTTACCGTTAAAAAAATGACTGTCTGGATGGAGGCTGTAGGAGTCTCTGTTTCACACGAAATTTTAATGACACAATATAGGGATATGATGATGAATATTCATGGAAGAAATTTTCAAAAAAAATAAAAACATGGAGAAAATGGGGCGGGGGTAGCTAAGTTAGCTACCCCCTGGGGATATATATATATATATATATATATATATGGGGACAGGGAGCTTGCACCCTAGGGTGTAGGAAACTCCCTGCACCCACCACCATTTATCGATTATTTTTTTATTTTTTTGGAATAAAAGTTGGGGGGATTAACTTAATATGTTAAGGGAAATATATGTTTCAAGTTTCATATAAAACAAACATTCCTAACATGTTCATCTAGACATGGTCGATTTCAACAATTCTTATACCGTTAAAATTTGATAGTATTGATGGAGATGATAGAAGTCTCGAATTAAGTTGAATTTGGAATGACAACATGGTGATACATAGTGATCTAAATCCCCCAAGGTTTCATTTCAAAAAAATAAAAAAATAATGAAAAATTAGGCCTGGTGTAGGAAGTTACCTACACCCGCCGAGGTAGGCTCCTTTTTCCCTATATATATATATATATATATATATATATATATATATATATGGGTTAAATGGGGCTGCTCCCTAGGAGTAGCCAACTTGGCTACTCCCACCCCTATTTTCCCTCATTTTTTCTTTGGAAAATAAAAATTTGTAAATTCATCATTATATCCCTCTAACATTCTATTAAAATTTCGTAAGAAATAGAGACTCCTACGGCCTCCATCCAAATAGGGTCGATTTAAAAATCCTGCGACCGTTAAAAAAAATGACGTCTGGATGGAGGGCCTAGGAGTCTCTGTTTCTGACGAAATTTTAATAGAATGTGAGAGGGATATAATGATGAATATACAAATTTTTATTTTCCAAAAAAATAAAAAAATGAGGGAAAAATATAGGTGGGAGTAGCCAAGTTGGCTACTCACTGGGGGCAGCCCTATATATATATATATATATATATATATATATATATATATATATATATATATATATATAGGGTAAATGTGTATGCCCCCTAGGGGGAGCTAACTTAGCTCCCCCCACCATTTTTTCACAAATTTTTTTTATTTTTTTTGAAATCTAAAACCGTGTAAATTCATTATTAAATCCATATATTATGTCATTCAAATTCATGCGAAACAGAGACTCCTACGACCTCCATCCAAATGGGGTCGATTTAAAAAATCCTGTTACCGTTAAAAAAATGACTGTCTGGATAGAGGCCGTAGGAGTCTCTGTTTCACACGAAATTTTTATGACATAATATAGGGATATAGTGATGAATATTTACGGAAAAAATTTTCAAAAAAAAAATAAAAAATGAAGAAAATAGGGCGGGGGGAGCTAAGTTAGCTCCCCCTAGGGGGCAGCCCCATTTTCCTCATATATATATATATATATATATATATATATGGGTAAAATGGGGCTGCTCCCAGGGGGTAGCTAACTTAGCTACCCCCGCCCCATTTTCCCCATGTTTTTATTTTTTTTTTTGAAAATTTCTTCCATGAATATTCATCACTATATCCCTATATTATGTCATTAAAATTTCGTGTGAAACAGAGACTCCTACGGCCTCCATTCAGATAGTCAATTTTTTAACGGTAACAGGATTTTTTAAATCGACCCCGTTTGGATGGAGGTCGTAGGAGTCTCTGTTTCGCATGCAATTTGAATGACATAATATATGGATTTAATAATGAATTTACACGGTTTTAGATTTCAAAAAAAATAAAAAAATTGTGAAAAGGGGGCGGGGGGAGCTAAGTTAGCTCCCCCTAGGAGGCATACACATTTTACCCTATATATATAGGGTTGCCCCCTGGGAGTAGCCAACTTGGCTACTTCCACCCCTATTTTTCCCTCATTTTTTATTTCTTTGGAAAATAAAAATTTGTATATTCATCATTATATCCCTCTCACATTCTATTAAAATTTCGTCAGAAACAGAGACTCCTAAGCCCTCCATCCAGACGTCATTTTTTTAACGGTCGCAGGATTTTTTAAATCGACCATGTTTGGATGGAGGCCGTAGGAGTCTCTGTTTCTGACGAAATTTTAATAGAATGTGAGAGGGATGTAATGATGAATATACAAATTTTTATTTTCTAAAAAAATAAAAAAAATGAGGGAAAAATAGGGGTGGGAGTAGCCAAGTTGGCTACTCCTTGGGGGCAGCCCCATTTACCTCATATATATATATATTTATATATTTATATATATATATATATATATATATATATAGAGAGAGAGAGAGAGAGAGAGAGAGTGGTGATCCTGTGCTGTGAGATGGGGATTCTGTGAGATGGTGAGATGGGTAATCTCATCATCCATTTTACTATCATTCACGGAATGAAACCTGGGGGATTTAGATAGAATAATGAGTGAAACATGTGTTTCAAATTTCGTGTAAAAAAACACCCCTAACATGTCCATCTGGAGGGGGTCGATTTTAGCAATTTTGAGTCCGTTAAAATTTGACAGTCTTAATGGAGGGGATAGAAGTCTTGAATTAAGTTGATTTTGGAATAGCACCATGATGGTATATAGTGATCTAAATCCCCCCAGGTTTCATGCCGTGAATGATAGTAAAATTGGTGATTGAGATTACCCATCTCACCATCTCACAGAATCCCCATCTCACTGGATCACCACTCTCCCTCCCTCTCTCTCTCTCTCTCTCTATATATATATATATATAAGTTCCCTAGATAATACGAATGTAAATAAAATTGATATATATATATATATATAGGAAAAAATGGGGCTGCCCCCTGGGGGCAGCCAACATGGCTGCCCCCGCTCCATTTTTCGGCCTTTTTTTTATTTTTTTTTGAAAAATAAAACCATGTATATTCATCCATATATCCCTCCTACATGCCATTCGAATTTCGTCAGAAACAGAGACTCCTACGGCGTCCATCTCGATGGTATCGATTTAAAAAAATCCTGTTACCGTTAAAAAATTACTGTCCGGATGGAGGCCGTAGGAGTCTCTGTTTCTGACGAAATTCGAATGGTATATAGGAGGGATATAGGGATGAATGTAAATGGTGTTATTTTTCAAAAAAAATAAAAAATTTTGCCCAAATAAGGCGGGGGCAGCCACATATGACCCATATATATATGTATATATATGAGGTAAATGGGGCTGCCCCCAGGGAGTAGCCAACTTGGCTACTCCCACCCCTATTTTCTCTCATTTTTTTATTTTTTTGGAAAATAAAATTTGTATATTCATCATTATATCCCTCTCACATTCTATTAAAATTTCGTCAGAAACAGAGACTCCTACGGCCTCCATCCAAACATGGTCGATTTAAAAAATCATGCGACCGTTAAAAAAATGACGTCTGGATGGAGGGCTTAGGAGTCTCTGTTTCTGACGAAATTTTAATAGAATGTGAGAGGGATATAATGATGAATATACAAATTTTTATTTTCCAAAAAAATAAAAAAATGAGAGAAAAATAGGGGTGGGAGTAGCCAAGTTGGCTACTCCCTGGGGGCAGCCCCATTTTACCCTATATATATATATATATGAGCATAATGGATGTATATATGCTTCTAAATGTATGATATTTTATCATGATGATCAAGGTTTCGTACAAGGTAATGCATTTTTAGAGTTTTAAAAAAAATTACAATGTTTAATTCGATTTGCATGTTATACACTTTGTGCAATGTGTGTTAATTTTTTGCAAAACGAATTTATGGGTCAAATGAATACGAATGCTTGTAAAAGTGGTGGACTTTTTCCTAATTAAAGCATCGTAATTTGTGACATGATCAATCTGCGACCATAAAGTAATTGATACTAGATCAGGAACTAGAAATCACATCATGAAGCACTGTTATAATTTCTACCTTTGCTGCTATTGAGATCTAAAGGCTAGAAATGAAAGCACAACAAAATCAAGAAAGAGATAGGTTTACACGGTTGTACAAGATACATGTGAAGTGTTTATGTCAAGATTGGCTAAGCACATACAAATGTATATATACACCAGCGTGTATATATACATGTTATATATATGGTGTGTGTAAATTACGTATATTTATTTTGTAGCACTTCAAACATAGTAGCACATTTAGTAAGTATAAAGTGTGGTAGTGGCTTATAAGTAGCATAGGGTATTACTAGATAACTTGGAGTTAAGCATTTTAGGTTGCGGTCACGAGCTCCAGTTGTCTGCCCATACTCAACATAAAACATCATCTTCAAGTGTTATTCTTATATTTTAATTGGGATTTTTACCCGGCAGACCCTGTAATCTTTTGCAATTACCGCTACGACCTTCGAAATATCGATATTCCTCTCAAGACCCCGTAAAGTTGCTCCGTCTTACCCAACAAACCCTGTCGTCAATTTTAACTATATTTGAGTCAGTTACGTGGGTTAGTCTTGAGTTAACCTAACCAATCTACCATTGAACAGTTAGGATTAGCCAAAATAATAAAAAAAGAATAGAAAAAAATCATGAAGGTTTAGGAGCTTGGAAGGCGGGAGGGCTCCATCGATCGAGGGCGGAGGGGGGGCTCCATCGACCGAGACGGCGCGGGGGGGGGGGGGGGGGGCTCCATCAGCAGCGCGGGGGGAGGGGGAGGTCCATATCAGCGGCACGGGAGAGGTCCATCAGCGACGCAGGGGGAGGGGGGGTCTATCGGGGGGAGGGACTCCATCGACTGGGGACGGGGCGGCTCCATCAACGGAGGGAGAGGGAGGTCCATATCAACGGGGCTGGTCGGGGGATCGTTTGGGGAGGCGGGGGGCTGGTCGGGGTAGGGGCGGGCCAGAAGGCGGCGGGGCTAGGGAGGATTCAAGCGACGGTGAGCAGGGGGCGCGAAGGGGTGAGAATGGGACGGCAGGGCCGAGGGGGGCAACCGAGGGAGGGAGGCGTCGAAGGGGGGCTTGATCTGCGGAGGTGCGGGGTGAGAAGGGGATGGAGGGGGTCGACCTGGGGAGGCGCGGGGCAGGTCGGGGGGAGGGGCGGGCCAGGGAAGGCGGCGGGGCTGGGGAAGACTTCAAGCGACGGTGGGCAGGGTGCGGGGTGACCAGGGAAGGGAGGTGCCAAAGGGGGATTGACCTCGGGAGGCGCGGGGCAGGTCGGGGGGAGGGGTGTGCAGGGAAGGCGGCAGGACTGGGAAGGGGCTCGGGGATTCGATTGGCGGCGACGAGGGACTCGGGCAGGGGAAGCAGTGAGCCCGGGGAAGCAGGGGCGGGGGGTGTGCTTCGAGCGGGACCTGGGGGGAGGGGGAGAGGAGCTGCTTCGACCCAGGGGGGCTCGAGGCGGGGCGCTAGGGCATCGACGGGAGGCGGCGGCCGGGTCGGGAGAGGGGCTTCAACGACGAGGAGCAGCTGGGGCCCGGGCCGACGATGCCGGGGACGGGGCTCCTCAGCAACAGGCTGGGAGGGCTTGGGGGGATGTACGGCCTCCTCAGTGGCATTTATAGTAAATTTGATTAATAAAGTGGGTATAACGTAAAGAAAGATAACAGAATCCGGTTAGTTTTAACGGTCAAATGGGTGGATGTTAACAACAGGGTATGTAGAGTAAAGGTTAACAAGTTTACGGGGTCCTGAGAGGAATATCGATATTTCGAAGGTCGTAGCAGTAATTGCAACAGATTACAGGGTCTGCCGGGTAAAAATCCCATTTTAATTTCTATCTTAATTAACCACAACTCCAGAAAGTTTCGGTAGAGGTAGAGTTTACTCTATAGTATGAATTTCTCCCACCGCAGCTTATACTTACATCATCTACTAATTTTATAGGAATCATCTTTCACAAAGCCTTCATAAGCCCAACCAGGATCACCTCTAAACATTGCAAATAAAACGCCATCTTTTGCCTTTATATTTATATAAAGTTCTGCATATCCATACAAAAAAATCCACAACTCTGTTTTTGTCAATTTATCGAAAAGTTATAAAAACAAAAATCTTTGATGGCACAACCTACCTTCGACTACAAATTTTGCCTAAAATAATATATTACTTACGAAATTGATGTCGTTGAGTCAAGATTTGGAGTTGGAAATGGTATCAGATGGGTTTGCTTTATGAATGAGCTTTTGATTGAAGCAAATACATATGAACTTTTATTTGAAATGAAAGCACAACAAAATCTAGAAAGAAATAGTTTTATACTATTGTACAAGATACATGTGAAAAGCTTGTGTCAAGATTGTTTAAGCACATATAAATTTACATATACACCAGTGTGTATTTGAGATTGGGGAGCTTGCATCGGTGCGATAAATGTTTATTTTTGATCTTTTTTAAATGAAATTATGTGAGATTAAATCACCATATATCACCATGATGTCATGTAAAAATCAACTTAATTCAAGACATCTAACTCATCCATCAAGACTGCAAAATTTGACGGTCTCAGAATTGCTGAAATTTAGCACTTACAGATCGACATGTTAAGAATGCCTAAATCCCCTGAGGTCTCATTTCAAAATAATGAGGGTTTATGGCACCTGTGCATGAAAAGTTACATGCACCATAGTGCAAGCTCCGGAACCCTTACATATACATGTTATATATGGTGTGTGTAAATTACATATATTTATTTTATTATGATTATTATTTATAAGTACTATATGTATATATGTATTTATTGTGTTGATATAATTATTACGAGAGAAGTAGGACTATCATTGGTTGCCCCCGTCCCATTTTTGGCTATTTTTTTTGAAAAATACCAGCATATATTTTCACCACTATATCCCTATAATATGTCATTCTAATTTCGTTAGAAATGAAGACTCATATTCTCTCCATTCAGACCGTGTCAATTACAACAATTCTAAGACCGTTAAAATTACGTGTTAAATATGGAGGGCATATAAGTCCCTGCTTCTGATTAAATTGGAATGTCAAATTAGAGAGATATAGTGATGATAATATATGATGATATTTTTTAAAAAATTAGCCGAAAAATAACGTGGGGGCAAGCCCCATTTTTCTCTATCATTATATAGATGTGTTTACTTATGTGTGCATTAAATTTGCTAGTAGCAGCAGCATTATCGTTTATATATTTTTATGTATGTTTTGAGAGTGCCACAAAAGTCCCAAGTATTCACATGTACTCGACTTTTTTTGTTCGGCGGAAAATTTTCATTTATTTTCTATTATATTTTTTTATGTATATACCTATACACACACTTTATATATGAAACACAACACTTTATATTATGATGCATTTGTATGTTTTGGGCATTACACGTACTTAGGTATTTTTGATCCCTATTGTAATAATTATATTGTATAGTCTTTTTAATGTTAGTTTAATACAATATGTCTATAATAAAATATATATAGGTGTTAATACTTATTTGAATGTATTTACATGTGTCCTGAACTTTTATTTTCACGTGCTAATATCTCTACATTGTGGGCAGTATGATGGGCGAAAGGGCGAATAGAACCCATAAACAAAACCAAGTTAATCGCATACAGTTAGCAAACCCTTCTATATATACAAAGGATTAACAAGATAACAACTTCCAAAACACAAAGATAACTTTGTTTTTCAGACACAATATCGGTAGATTGGTCTTGATATTATACACATTGCATGCACACACCATGATGGCACATATATATCCCACTTCCATATTATACAACCGAGGTGCCACAAAACAAGCACACATATAGGTAGATAACATAACACCCAAAGTGAAAGCACACGGAATAGAGAGGAGGAGGACATGGAGAAATGGACAGGACAAGGAGACGACATTGATGGATGAAGAAGATGCAGATCCCATTATCACCATATATGGGGGGCACACAAGGAGTGATGCCCGGAGGTTGCACATGGTGGTGCCCCTCACTGCCTTTCTTTAATTAATTAATTTATTTATTAATTAATCACCTCATGTAGAATCCAATAAACTAACAACAATGGCCTTCAGATGTCAAGTCTAAAGTCGACACCCATATTTTATAATGCCTCCCACCAAATCCATGCACCATCCCGAGTCTTCTACTATAACCATAGCTATTATCATATATTTTCACAATTTATTTATTTATTTGGTAGACTTTTCAATAATTCTAGGTGAATACTATATTGCTGGTTGTTGTCTTCGATTTTTTAATTAGTTGTGGGTATATATATTTTTATTATATCTTGTTATGTATAAATATTTGGGGGTTTGTTCTTAGGTGGGTCGCCAATGCTCTACAATAAATGAGATGCTTGTGCTTCATTATTGGATATATGATAAGTATGATGACTACCCTTCACCAACGCTCACCAACTAATCAGTGTTAATCCTCTGCTTGATTATTTAGAGGGAAAAACGAATGGAAACTTTAATTTGCATTTGGAGGGCTTTATTATAAAAATTACCTTCGAAGTGTAGCACTTTGTGTAAAACACTACATATGCATAATTGGGTTTTTATCATTTGTACATCTGAAGTTATGCTCCTCCCTTTTTTAATATCTTTTGCCCATGACTTCTTGCTCCATTGTCCCTTGTGCTCTTCCATCAGATTGGTCGTTAAAGAATTGAAATAACCATGATTTATTCAAACCATAGCGTGGTTGAGGGGCATGATGGTGAGAATAAAATCTCCCACTCCTTTCCCCTTAGCCCCACAAACTCGACTTCCTCCAAGTGATGATTCTTGTGGATGACAATGCTTCTAGCGGTGCTCCTCATGCGAAGGCGGTGGTCAATTGTGTTCCTCAAGGGAGATGGTTGGCATTCACACTTACAACTACATGTTGTTCTTGTTCGAATGTTGGGTTTGAGGCAAAGGAAGACACCTCCTTTATGGGTTCACTCAAAGATGGAGCTCGGTTGGTGTTTCAACATGCTCCTCACATCTGTGGAGGTTGGGTTCGGGGTTACTTGTTCTTCGTGACTGCAAGTTTGATGAAGGACAACAAGTCTTATCTTCTTCCCGCATCAACCATCATCAGAGCCGGATGAGGTGGGGGCGAAGGAGGAGGGGATCAGAGGACGTGGAGGATAAGGAGGAGGGGACATCGATGGAAGGGCTTGGAGGAGGTGGTGTGGCGAAGAAGGGGCCTGGAGGAAGTGTTGGGCGATAGAGGAGACAAGAGGCGATAGATTAAGGGGTGGGAGGTATGGGTGGTAGAAGAGGGGGCTGGAAGAGGTGGGGTAGAGGAGGGGGGTTTAGAAGAAAGTGTGGGTTGAGGAGGAGTGGATCTATGGTGGATGGGGTAGGAGGAGGTGGGGAAGGCAAATGATGTGCCTAGTGAACGTCTGTTTAGGATGGAAGTGGACGAAAATTAACTTGAGGGGCACATATGATAAAACTTGAAGAAGAGAGGGGCACAACTGATATTCCAAAAAAGAAAGGGGCATAATTGATATTGTTATATCTCAAAGGGGCACAAGTGATAAAACCCTACATAATTAGTTAAATACTATTGTGAAAACTATCTGATATTTTGAAACAAATATCTTTAAGGAAGTATTGAGGAACATCTAAAATTTTATGGGATATTTACCCCCATAACCCTGAGTAATTTCGTAATTACCACATGAACACTCGATAATCACGAATTACACTCAAGACCTTGAGTAGTGCTTAACTCTTATACCCATAACCTTGTGCTAACTTCCATCCAACTTTTCGTTAACTATAATGGTATCTGTCAAGTATTTTATATTTTATACCCTTTAATTTCGCATTATTTACAAATGAGACCAATATCTCCTTCTTCCTCATCTCCTCCATTCTCCAGCACCCACCGCCTCCGACCAACTCCTCCTCCCTTCCTGCTCAAAAACCAAGTCATCGAAGTCCCTCCACTCTCTCGTCTGCAAGCCCTCGTTGAAGTCCTCCTGCCTGCAAGCCGCTGAAGCCTCCCATGCCTCCCCTCCCAGCCAGCAAGCTCCCGTCAAACTCCTGCCTCCCCATGCAAGCTCTAGGTCAGAGCCCCCACGCCCGCGCGCCTCTGCCCTGCAAGCCCAAGGTCGGAGCTCTCCCCGCCCCCCCCCCCTCGCCTGCGCGCCTCCGCTCGCAAGCCCTAAGTCAGAGACTCCCCTGCACCCCTTTCAGGCGACAAGCCCCCGCCTTTGCTTGCAAGTCCCAGATCGGACCTCCCCCCCCCCCCCCCGGCCTCCTCGCTAGCCCCAGGCCGGAGCCCTCCACCCTGTGGAACGCCTACCCCCATCGTCATTCTCTATCATCGTGAAAGACCCCATCGCATGCCTGCAAGCTCCAGGATCGAACTCTCCTCCTCCTCTCCTTCCTTTCTTTTTTCTTTTCTTTTTTTTGATTAATATCAACCGTAGATCACAGATTCATTAGATTAAGTCAGCCAACTGCTTGAGTTGATGAACTAAACTAAAGGAGGGGTTATGGGTGTAAAATAGAGCGGTTATTCAGAATCTTGATTGTAATTCGTGATTATCGAAGAATCCTTGTGTAATTACAAAATTACAAGGTTATGGGTGTAAATATTCAAAAAAAATTATTCACAAGATAAGCACAAAAATGACACATGGGAGGACCCGTTTAGGGTCTTGACATGTTTCAGCCTCTCTCCTTGGAAAATATCCTCATTCCTTGAATAAGTATTGAAATTGACGTGCATAAGTCAATAAACCCAACTACTTTACATAAAGTTTGAGTAACTTAGCTGTATCATTGCATGATGTTTAAAATCCACATCCTTTGTTATATTCCTAACAATTTTATAAAGCTATGAAAAATTAAAGAGATATCTATATTAGTGCCACCAAAAAATTTTGTATAGCGATTTTTTTTCAAAATTCATCACTTAAACAACCTTTGTTAAATATAAAGAGATGATATTATTTGGTGTGAAATAATTTTTAGTTTTGGTATTAGCAATGAATTCATATCCGTTGCTATTTTTCAAAATTTTAAGTAATCGTTGCTTAATTTTGACTTAAAATTAAGTAACAATTAGATGAAATTTTAAAAATAGCAACGGATAAGCGTCTATATATAATCCATCACTAATGATATAGCGACGCATATGATATTTGTTCCTAATTTCAAATATAAATATTTATTTCACAATGAATAATATTGTCATTATAAAGATAACAATAATTGATTTAGCGAGAGATTTAAAAAAACAATGACTATATCTCAATTTTGTTGTAGTGTGCCTTTATATACTTTCATAATTACATTCTCGTTATAGTGACTTTCGTTTACATCATAACCTCGCATTATTTTATTCCACTAACTCAACCTTCAAATTAATTTAAACAGATTAAATCTTGGGGTATATTTATAGGGAAAATGTGCTGCACTCGGGTGAGCTAACTTGGCTCCTATCACCTCATTTTTTCCATTTTTATTTTTTGAAAAATGCTTTCATAACTTTTCATCGCTATATCCTTATATTATGTCATTGATTAAGATTCGTGTAAAACAGAGACTCTTACGACCTCCATCCAGATGGTGTCGATTTCAACAATTCCGCGACCATTAAAAAATAACTGTCTAAATAAAGGCCACATAAGTTTCTTTTTCACATGAAACTTGAATGGCATAATATAGAGATATAGTGATGAATTTTCACGGATTTATTTTTCAAAAAAATAAAGAAATAGGAAAAATAAAGCGAGAAGCCAAGTTAGCTAGCGCTGGAGACAACCCATTTACCAATATTTATATTATCAGCGGACATATAGCACATATAAGCTGGCAGTATAGAAGTATGTAATAGGATACACGTGTATGGTTAATTTTGTAACCCTATTTGTACTCGATCGTGATCGAGCGGTTTCCACGAAATCCCATTTTTGGGTCCGGATCGAGGGATTTCGTGGGAATCGCTTGATCGCGATCGAGCGGTCCTAAAGGGTGCAACAGAGTCTGCTGCAACCCTCCCTACGGGAGACAATCCATGCCAGAGAAATATAGTTCTCTTGGGATGTGCATGGTAGAAGCATTAGGAGTCGCGGATGCGTATTTTGCATGTGTGTGATAGAAGCATTAGGAGTCACAGATGCGTATTTTGCATGTGCATGGTAGAAGCATTAGGAGTCACAGATGCGTATTGATGATGTATACCTGCAAACAAAAGCCAATACAAACACATGATACGATGGCATCGGCAAGAGAAAGGTGTCCGGTGGAGTACGGACATGCTGGAACACAATCTTTTGACTTAGCATGCCTTGAGTCGAGGGACAATGATCCTCTGCTGTTATGTAATTGCAGCAAAGTCGTTGTAATTCTTTTTTTGATTTTGATTTTAAAATCCGATACTATGGTTCATGTCTTCACTAATGTTTCACGTCTCCTTCCAATTTCACTCAAATTCGTGAGCATTTGCTATTTTATCTTGATAGTCAAAAGTTCGATTATTTTTTTAAATACGATTTAAGTTGCTTAATTAATGTTGATCGGATATTTGATTATTAAGATTAATTATCAAATGCTGTTAAATTTGAGTGAAATTACGAGGATATGCGGAACATTAGTCTAAGATTTAATCCACAAGGTTGGATTTCGAAAATCAAAAGTACCAAAAAAAAGAAATGCAACACCTTTAACGTAATTCCTATTGTGACGTAATCGTAATTATTCTTTTAAATTATCCGAATGATGAAATTTCTAATTTTATCGGAATATGGAGCCATGCCACTTATTTATGTAAATAATAGTAAAAATCAATTGCATTAATGAAATTGAAAATTGCTCGGCTGATGAATATACAAGACCAGATTGCAATTCTTTGATGGTGCGCATTTAGATGAAACGGTTACGATTATATCCATATCCATATGTTATTGTATCTGTTTTCTGTTTTATATAGATTTTGGCATTCATATCCGTATCTATTTTAAAAAGGATACGGATATGGATATCATTTTGATATCTACAATTATCTGTATCTGTATTCATATATCCATTTTCGTATATAAATATAGTCATAGATTTATTTTTAATTTTATATAATATAATTCTATACCTACTTTTATCATATTTGTATAATTTTTATGATACAAACACATGTAATAAATATTTATCATGTGTTTCACAACCAATTCGTATATATTAAAATTAATTCTATAGAATATTTCTAACATTACTTGCATGAAATCGGTATCTATTTTACATCTGTATTTATTTTTTAAAGATATGATAAGATAATTTTAAAATCCATCAATCGAATAAGAAAACGATAATACATTTATCTGTATTCATCCGTTTGCATCGCGTGTGCATTATGCCGATGGATTAGTTTCAGAATTTGAAAACTAACAACATGCATTTCTACTCATCAACAAGCGAACAGATGGGTATGCAATTGAGATGTTTTTATTATCTTATACAAAAAATTAATTTTCTAAAAAAAGGCAATACAAAATTATTTTTCTCCGGCAAGTGCACCCTTCGAGTCACATCGCATTTCATCATCTTCACATGGTACAAGATCTAGGGAGATTTGGTGAGGAATTAATGAAGAGTGTGGAAATTTTAAATAGGCCCTCACAAATTATCTGTGTTTTGAAAATTGGATCGGACCGATTGGTTCGACCGGTGAGCCGGGCTTGGATCGGTCCGGTTAACCAATTTATGTCGGTTTGGTTCGATTATTCAAATTTTAATCAGTTCATCCAATTCAATTTATTTTTTGACATGGTTTAATCAGGTTCAACCAAAATTAAACTGTATTTAATTTTTTAAATTATTTAAAATATTGTTGTAATAGGAGTTGAACCAATTACTTTTGGTCACGTATTTCAAACTTTTAACCAACTACACTAACACAATATTTTGCATGTATTGGATTTTAAATATAATTAAACTATTATCATTTTATAGAAAAACTAGTCCAAATTATATATATATATATATATGATATTTGATGGTGTTAAGAAAAATACTTTATGTATAGTGTGAAATATACACATTATCTATGTATTTTATTTATATTTCAAGTATATTTAAGTATATTATATATATATATATATTATTTCGGTTTGATTAGCCGGCTCAACTATTTTTTTCACTGATCTGGTTTAATCCAATTTTAAATAATGATGACGTCATCATGCGGTTGAACCGATTTGATTACATAGTTCAACTTGATCCGACCATTTTGGTAAAGCTTCCGGTTTGGTGTCCGATTCGATTTCAAAAACATTGCAAATTATACACTAAAAAAATCAGTTATGACGAGCATCCTCGGCGAATGTTTTGGAGCCTATTCGATTTATGATGTCAATGAAGGCGTACGTTTTTGAAAGGAATTCCACTGCCAAGTTAAAAACAACGTGCAAAATTGACATGTAGTAGTATATATTCCGAAAATCACATGTATATGATCCAATTTGGTGAGTGTATAATTCCTAGTGAAATTATTTTTAATTTTCGAAGTTAGTTATCAATGTGATATTCGTTGCTATATACTCTATGTACAGTAGCAATTAATTATTGCATTCCACTTAAATTATCATATATAGCAATAACTACTAGGGACTCGGGACAAACTACTAAGTACAACTCCTTCGCTATTCACATCTTAGAACTCCTCTAGTAGAACCAATAAAACAAACCAACTCGAGTGATTAGCCATAATTGATCTTCCTTGTTAATCCTATCAACAGTGCATCTCGGAATACGTCAACATGCAACACTTGGCATATACTTCGTACACCATCCCTTGCGGTCACTATCTCCAATTACTGATAATCAGATATGACTCACGATTAAATTTGTGTAGATTGTAGAGAACTGCAGAGAGAGACCTAATTAATCACGTAAAAGACAACAAATTAGGAGAGAGAGAAAGAAAAAGAGAAAACGTGACTCTTCTCCCAATTTGTTGTTCACTATTTATGTAACCAGGTGACTTCACCACCTTTATTCTTTCATTATGACTTTAAATCCCTAGCTAATGCATGTATGTATCACCAATTTGCCAAAATAAGTACTCTGTAAATTGCATATAATATGTATAAAACAATGTATAATTGTTGTATTTAATTCTAAAATAAAAGAATAAAGAAAAGAAAAAAACACATGGGATATACAAAATAAAAAAGGCAGAATAAAAATTTCACAGACATGTATCTTCTCCATTCTCTATCAAAATTGACCAAACTCATATTTATTGTTCATAAAATAAATAATCTCTTTCATGAAGGTGGTTTCATTCAATTTGGAGTTAAGATGCAAAAGTTAGGTTTTGGCACCTATTGTGCAATATACTTGTATATTATATTCATTATATTTATTCTTTACATTTTCTAATTTCTTTTATATTTAAAAATATGTAAATATTATATAAAACACATGTACATATTTAAAATATAATGAAAACTTAAAATAAAATTAAAATAAATCAATTACTACATCGATAAAATATACATATATATACCTAAAAAGAATATATACATAATTAGTTAAGTGTATAAAAAATCTTAAAAATACAATAAAAATATCTTAATTTGTAATTAAATAAATTAAGAATATATAAACCATCTACATAAAATAATAAAATGTATAATACAAAATAAAAAGTAAAATTATCAAAATACATGCATTTATACCTATATTTTGCATGTAAATATTAAATTATAATAAATCACCTTGAACGAGTAAATAAAACTATTTATAATACTACATAAAGTTAGAAACAATTTTAATAATCTAAAATTAACTAATTCATTTAGAATTTATTATTAACTTAACTAACATTTTTGACATTGGGATTTTCTGGTTGGTTCATGTGGACCAACCAGAAGCTCCCATTAGTTGATCGCATGTCAACTATATCTCCTGCCACTCTAACCCGTGTCAGAGCATGCGTGCGCCCCATTTCATTGATTTTGGTGGCTCGATGCAAGACTCTAATCACCGTGCTTCCTTCACGCAAACCCACTACCTTCCATCCCTCTACCACGTCCTTCTTCTGATGATCCAAATTTTGATCGAAACCTTGGCAATATCGTGATCATCTGAGCCCCTTACTCTGTCTATAAATAAGCCCTAAAATCCAACTTTTTGCTTTTGACCCCCTTTTGAGATCTCCTAGTCCATCATATTGTACGCATTAGAGATATCTTGGTGATAGGAAGCCTCTACATCGATTTGCAGTGAGGTGGAGAAGGATTTGGGTGTGATCGATCCAGACTATCACTTCCTGTCGCCGCTGCGATTCTACTTCCTAGGTCCAAGACCTGGTCGAGGCCCTTTTTCCGATAATTTTTAGATAAAGAATAGGTCTGGGTTTCTTTTCATTCTTATAATTATGAACTTTAGCTCATAACTTAGGATTAATTCCAATATCTTCGTTCACTCGGAGCCTAACTCCAAGCCTGAACCTTATTTCGACACATTCCACCTCCCTCTTCATTCCCCTTCGCTTCCTCAACATTTCACCCATTATCTCACCCCTGATTCCTACAAGGAATCGGAAGACTGGAGCTCTTTGCATTGCCCTCCACCGAAGCTCATCGTACCTTTTATTTTCCATCATTTTGCATGTAAGATAGCCCGATGACATCGCATCGAGCCAACTGAGCTTTTTATGCAGGTACCGAGCCTCGAAGAACACCTGGGGCGGGGATTCGAGCCCCAATAGTACCGTCATGTTGCCTAAAGATGAAGTCCCTATATATCCCCATCATTGGGAATTGTATCTCATCGAAGAACATCTGCTCGTGTAGAGGAGTCCTAGGAAGGTGTAGCGCCCATCGACGAGGCAAAAGGTTTCCTAACCTGTTAGGAATCGTTGATCAAAGTGGCACAAGGAGGAATTCTTGGGGTGTTCTTCATGACACCCCAGTACCATTCGATCAACCAAATCGGCCCAGATCTAATCGAGGTTGTTGGAGGTGAAACAAAATGAACCCCCGCTTGACCTCAAACTTTATGATATTTGTTATTTAGTCCTTCCCAGGCTCACGCATAGGGGCACATATTCGATATAAAAATTGCAAGGATCCCCCTTATGTTTTTGGAACTGTTCTAATCACGTTGAAGTTTTCTTTTAATTAAATAATAGTCCATGCTTTCTCTGCTTGTTCATAGGAAAATTATGAGAAATTCCTCTCATGATGTTTATTCACAATAAGCTATTAGACTATGCATTTGATTGATTTTTTCATTTATTAAATTTAGTTTAGCGGCTATTAATTCTCTGTTTGCTTTAGAAAATACAAAAAAAATATAAAATTCGTTTTTAAATTCTAAAAAAGTCATCGATTGTTTTTATAGTATTTTACAACTATAAATCAAACATCACAAAAGATCTCAAAAGGAAACTCGAAAAATTAACAAACCATTGCTAACCCCAAACATTTTGCAAAATATTTTTGAAAACCTACGAAAAATAATTTTTTGACCTATTTTTTTATTTATATGTATTACTATATCTTAAAAGTATTTTTGAGAAATTTTGAGCCTATTTAGTATTTTTAAATCTCAAAACAATTCAACCTATTTAAAAAGTCCTTGATTTTGTATATTACGGACTTTAAAAATACCGAAAAATTAGCAAGAATATATGAAAATCACAAAAATAGAAGAAAAATATGAAAAATACAAAAACAATTTATTTTATAAAGTTTTGACTATATTTCGCTATACTTATAATTAGAAAGCCCTATATTGTATTATATACATATATATTGGTATATATAGTTAATATTGTTGTTAATTATTGTAAATCCTATAATATATATTTAAAACACCTTAAGGAATAAAAAAGGACTATTCTTTTTAATATGTATTGATTTTTCTATATTTATTATATGTATTATATATATGACTTATAGTATATATTATATATATACCCTTATATATGCCTTTATTATATATTAAAAAGGATTAAAATAAAAAATAAAAAAATAAAAAAAATTGTAAAATAAAAAATACAAATAAAAAATCATAAAAAGGTAAAATTAAATATCCACAAAACATTAAACAAATAAGTAAGTGAATATTATATAAATATACATTATTATTTATTCACTATTTATTTATAAATACTAATCCATGCTACTCAGTTTGTCTCCCTGAGTTCGACACCCTACTCTTCTTGTCACTATACACACATTTATTGTAGGGTTGTAATAAATTTTGATCCACACCCGTATTTCTATGATTGATTATTTATCTCATGGGTTAATTGTTAAATTTAGCTAGAGGTCTTTGTAAGAGGTCACTTCAGCAACTTCGATCTCGCCTTGTGAGATCGTATGACCCTCTCCTTGGATTTGAGGCCTTTTTCAAAAGGCGTCGCAGCCGAGCAGCAACAAAGTGTAGCATTTAGTTGTATAGTACATTACTTAGTTTTCTTTTTATTATTTGCTATTTACTTTTATAATTATTTATTGTTCTGACCACTTGCTTCTTTATTGATTTTTCTTGTGAGAGACCGCAAGGTAGAGGCCACTTCTTAGTAGGTGGACGTACCCGAGCCGCGAGGAGGTTGGTTCTTCTACTTGTGAGCCAACCACAAGGGGGTAGGTGAGAGCACCATAAAGAAATAGAGAGATATAGAGGGAGAAGAGCGGACCTGCATAGTTTTTATTTTATTTAGTGAGACAATGATTTCATTTTTATTTTTAAATTGATTTGTAATAATTTTAAACTTGAACTCTTCACACTTCATGAGGTTTGCTGCCCAAATATCTGTTCATATGGGGGCCTCATCATCTTTCTTAAGTTTTCATCACCTTTCTTTCATTTTGTTTCACAAAGTTTGGGTTTTCTACTTTTATTTTTATTTGTTTTATACGATTGAGCTCCTAGATTTAGGATTGCTCGATTCGGTAAATTAGGTCCACGATTCTAATAGAAGCATGCACCTATAGTCTCTTATGTTGTGATCTAGTTAAAAATTAATTGTTAATTACTTGAATTTGGAAAAGTGTGCCGTAAGAGATTCCATATAGCACTTGCAGGACCCGTTGTGGCGGGCACCAAGGAGTTTCCAAAGATTAGACAATTGAAGTCATTAGTGAGTGATTAGCATTTGGTTCTTCCCAATAATAACAATTCTTATTTAGGACGCTTTATTGCTTTGCATACCGCTCATGTAGTGTAGATATTTAAAATTCCTATTTTGCATCCTGCATCGAGAGAGCTTGGAAGCAATGTAAGTCTCTTTACTTTGCATACATCATTTGATACGAGAATGAGAATTCCACTCTACTATCCACCTGCATTGCCTTTCCACCTTCTCCCTCTATTTATGCACATATTAGGATTCAAAGAAAATACAAAAAAAATCATTAGGCACTTTGTTTGATAAATAATAAAAAAATTGAAAATCAAAAGTAAAACAAGGGGACAACTAATAACACTTTTACCTTAATAAAAATTGTAATGGATATCATTGTTTTGGGTTCATAAATACCTCATTATTTTCAGGTACATTCCAGACTCAGTGAGGCATGACCCTCTAAGGATTAGAATCAAAACCCAATCTGTGGCAACCTTCATTATCACCTGGGTTGGTGAAATATTGACGCTTTTATCGTACATGAGCAAGTAGGGCCGTATAGATGACGGTGTTCCCCTATTGTGTGGAGCATCCTACTTGGTCCAAAATATTGAGCATTAGCCATGCTCTCACGGGGTATCTGTCTCATTGTCCTGCGATCGAGTACGTAGCTTGCGAGGGAAGTATTAGTTTCACTTATTGGCTTCCTTTCTCTATTGTTTGTCTAAGTAGCCACCCAGACACGAGATCAAGGACCTCAAAGTGTGCAGATCACATGTTACAAAGGAGGTGGAAGAAGTACGGGGTACTTTCCCAGTAGTACACGCATTCCTATAGGGATAACCCTCAAAAGGACTTGTTATATGATCTTATTTGCAAAAAAAATTAAATTAAAAAGATAAAAATAGCCGAACTCTAATGGCTTCATTTGTGTTGAGTTGGAGGATCTAAAACTTGTTTGGTGTTTGTTTGATTTTAGTTATGTTCAAAGATCAGTCACGCACATTTGTGACTTTTTTACTTTCATCTATTTTATTACTCATTTGAACCCACTTACTTTAAGCCTTCTACTGTTTTGTATTATATTTATTCATTGTTTGACATCGTATCCTTCATCCATTCTCAATCCTCCTCTTCATCTTCGAGATGGTGACTCATGGATGTCTTAGTCGGGACTCTGTAGACACCAACATCGATTATATATGCTTTCCTTCTCCAATAATTCATGGTGATTCCCGAGAACCTAGTTCGACTTCCGTGAACCGATCTCCAGACCCACTACCTTCTTCAATAGTTCGAGATCACTCTTGTCCCGATCTCTGCCCATTTTGAATGAAATTTGATTTCACTACTTAAACATCACCATCCTTAATGAAGTTCTGTGTTGACCTTAACACAGAACAATTCTCTACATATGGTGCTTTAATATAGACTGATCGGGGTATCGATCCATGTGCAGATCATGAGCTCGATCTGGAGCCAGAAGTTCTCTCAGATTGAGATTCATATTCAGATACAAATATGGCTCCAAGTGGAAAAGTGAAGGGACCTCAACATCCACAACCATAAAAAAGCCACCAACCAGATTAGAACGTAGTGAATGACCAACTTCTTACTTACATTCAGGCAATATAGCAGTAGGTCACTGGCCAAGCATTGGCCCAGGTTGCCTTCCAAGATATGCTAAATAATCTTAGGAGAGGGAGAGACAGTCCAGGAGGAGGATGAGGAGAAGAGGAAGAGAGAGTAGACGGAGTCAATGAAAGGCTGACATATGAGCGAAGAGAAAGGACCATGCTTACGCTCAAGTAAACCTACAATCTTGGAGCAAGACAAATGATCGAGTGGATATAGATTCCAGCAGTTCATGCACACTTCGAGTTGAAGCCTCATCTCTTGGTGCTTCTTCCAACCTTCCACGGGAATATGAACACATAACCTTATATCCATTAGCAATAATTCACTCGCATTGAGGGTACAACCCACTACCTAATATCATGTTAGATGTAGTTAAAATGATGACATTTCCAATCAACCTTCAGGACAAGGTGCTTCATTGGATCAACCATATGGGGAAAGTTGTCACGACCTAGGAGAAGCTCAAGTTTGCCTTCTTGCACAAATTCTACCCTCTAGGTTGGCTCAATCAAACGTGAGCCTACATAGACAACTTCTCAAAAGTCACCCACGAGTCTATTCATGAGGATTGGGAACGATTTATTGATTTACAAGAGAAATGTCCTCATCATGATATTCTTAAGACCAGCCTGGTCCAACACTTCTTTGGGAGACATACTATTGAAATCTAGAAGCTCGTAGATGTTGCCTTGTGGTGGGTTGTATTTCAACAAGGGCAAGGATGTCGTCTGGGAGATCTTCGAGGAAATGGGCGAAGGAGAGGTCGCCTTGTCACCGTCCCGCATATCAGTGTCAACCACATAGTCTCCAGAAGCTAGTTCATATGGCAGCTTCTCACGAGCTGAACAGGGATGAGAGCTCCAATCTAAGCATCATAGGGGCAACCCGTCGAAGGTGGATATAATTGAGAAATGATCGCATGACCTGGAGATGGTTTCTATGATCGAAAAAGGACACAACATATGGATAAATTGGATCAGACCACTAAGAAGCTGGAGTTTTGGTGAGTACAATCACCTCTTGTCAGTCAGTATCTGTATCGACTTCGACTCCTGCTAAGACAAAAGATCCATCATTACCTCAGCCTCCTCTGCAGAGTCCAGCATAGTTAGCGGTCCAACATGTGTACTCTGTGCAGGACCTAGAGCCCACCTCACCTCAACAACCGCAACAACATCTTGTGGTCTACAAGTCTTAGATCCAGCTCATGCAGGATCCATGCTCTCCTACGCCACCTCTCATTCAGGAGGTGAATGGAGTATGGAGAAACAATGCACAATTGGTCCGTCTTAGCGGACAACGGTAGGTCTAGTCTATAGGCAACCGCCCATTCCCTCAATAGCAAGGAGGGAGATTTGTCCATAACCACCCTCAGCACCATCAGTAGTCTCCGCTAGACCCAGCCAAAATGCAGGTCGGGCCAGCCCACGGGCTGAACGGGCCGAGGTTAAACATCTGTCCAAAGCACATCATGGTTCGATGATGAATCCCCATTCATCACTCTTTATTCTTTTATTTTAACTAATTATCTTGGCAATGCATCATGTAAATAGGTGTAAAAATAATAACTTAGCAATATGCATGCATGTGTTAATAGAGTATAATTAGCATGTATTTTGCAAAAATAAAAAGAATAAAGAATAAAAAGAAAAAGAAGGAAGTATTTAGAATAAATACTGAGTGACCCAAACCCCAAGAGAGGGCCAAGCATTGGCCTGATCGCCAAATAAAATAAGTAGAGAGAGATAGGGCCACTCCACCTTATATATATGTATCATGGGTGTACATAATTTATTTTTGCAAAAATAAAAATAAAAACATGTTTTTACCTCCTTATATATGTTTCTAAAAATAAAAAAAACCAAAAAAAGAAAATAAAAAGAAAATAAAAACTCCCTCTCACTTGTACATAATACATGTGTGTGTGTATATATTTTCTTCTCTATTTAGTATATACCTGTAAATACATAATAAAAATAAAGCAAAAATTGTTCTATAGTCCAGAAATTATTTTTATAAATAAATAAAATATAAAATTGGAGTATTTATGTGAAAATAACAAATTAAAAATAATTGAACAAACTACATAGGTATAATATACATGTATATAGCACAATATACTGTATATAGAATAATTTATTTTTCATAAAAACAAATAAAAATCATAGAAAAATCCCTTGAAAAATAATAAAAATTTTATTTTATTCATTTTTAAATTTAAATTCAATTACTATTTTAAATTATTTATCTTTCATTTTCCTATCTATTTTGTCATGTAGCGGGCTTTGTCCTTATTCTAACCTGCTTGTGATTGGTCCACGTCCGAAACGTTGACTCGGGCCAACCCCCTCTTCCAGGGCTTGACCCGACCCGATCTCTCTGCCGGACCTCCTTCTCAAATTTCGCTAGGTCGGATGGCGTGCCCGTTTGCTCCGAAACTCCGCCCTGCCTTCTCCAAGATCCTCGTGGATCCCTAAGGAAACATGGATCTTTCTCGGATTGTGTGCCCTGGCCCGATCTCTCCAGCTACCTGGGACTACTATAAATGCCTTCATCCGCCTCCCCAAGTCGGTAGCTCGCGCCTCACTCCCTCTCGATACCCTAGAAACCTTTGGCGTGGTAACAACCTCCTGAGGAACCTCTTGGTAGTCAGTTTGGTGCAGTGATGTCAACGCTCCTCCTTCGCGGTCGGACCTCCACTGCGAAAAGACTCCCCCGTCTTCCGCCGCTTGGTCGAGGCCATAACCCTGCTGACCATCCTCGCCTGGAGACTAGGAAACCATCCGAACCGTCAGGTGAGACTCTTATTGTTCCTCGTTACCATTTCCATTCCAATCTTTCTTTTGATCACCGCCTTTGCTCCGCCAGCTCTGACCAGCCAGTCGGAGCTCCGTCATCCCCATCCATCCGTTTCGATACCCTCGCACGCTCAACCTCCATCATCCTACGCAACCTGATCATCCTGATCATCATCGACCTAGTCGAGATTAGGCTTGAGGTCTCATCTACCGCCTTCGCCGGAGAACAACTCCCATCCCCCGCCGCTTCTTTGCTTCTCAGCTCCAATAACCCAGACCGGAGCGTAGCCCCGAGTCTCATTTTTGCCTTGTTGGTACCCTTGAGTCGTGAGGAGCCCCTTCTGCCTTCCAGCTGCATGGCGGAGCTGCTACAGACCGAGCTCCGTCATCCATCCTTTCCGACCATCTGCCGGATGATCAGACCCCACTGCTCCACGTGAAGTGTCTCCCCGAAGGTGCTCTACCTATTGGAGGTCCGATCGGAGTTGCGGATTCGCTCCGATTCCCGTTTGAAGTTCGCCAGCCCCTTGTTCGTTCACCATCCTCCGTCACCGTTGGTTGAAGAGCGGAGCACCAGTTTCCATCTGAGCCACCCGTCGTTGTAGCTTTCCAGCCGTGGATCTGACGCCATCTGACACATCTGAGCCGCACACGTAGGGGACATCCCCTGAGCATCAGATCATTCTGCACAGAGGATCAGAGTCGCGCGATCTTCCTACTAGCAACCGACACGTGGACTTCCACGCGTGACTCACGTGCCCCAAGGGTATATTGCTCTATTTACCCTGCATTTATTTCACTTTATGCTTCAATCCAAAAAATAAATGTTTTACTTGAACCTTTTTGCAATCTAGTCCTTGTAGTTTCTGTTATTTGCAATTTCCCCCTTCCAATTTGAGGACACGTGCCTTGTCACGTGAGTAGTGGTGTATTTGCATTTTTCACTCTGAACTTATCTTGTGTTGTGGCTTGAATGAAAGTTTTTCTAATTTGCATATATACCCCTGCGAATGCTGATTTGGTGCATGTGCGTATTTGATTGGTTAAATTGCAAATTTTATCCTGGACTTTTATTGCATGTTATCATGTGGTCCTGAAACTGAAATAAATTGCATTTAGGTCTCTATAACCTGTGTGTCTTGTTTTTACTCAAATAAATATCAAAACTACTCCAAAATACCAAAACTTTTAAACGTAACTCCTGCTACTGTGTTGTATTTTTGGTAATTTTTTTATCACATTTTTGATTTTATTTGATATTTTTTAAAATTCAAAACCCTAAAAAGTGTCTCTGTCTATTTTGAAAAATCAATTAAAATAAAAAATATCTTTAAAAATTCCAAAAAAATCACTTGTTTCATCTTGTTTTACTTTCTTTGTGATTTTTATTCCATAATGTTTTATAAAACACCTAAAAATTGCAAAAAACTAGAAACCTCATAAAAATCATTAAGAAATTTATAAAAATAAAAAAAATGTGTTTTTAGTTCCTGTAGATAGATTTCATCTAATACTTTCACATAAAATTACTGCTAGGATTTTATAGGCATTTTAAATAATTTAAATTTGCCTTTATATACTGGTTGTACATTGCTTGTTGTTTTTAGTCTTATTTCATTTTTAGAAAATTACATAAAAATCAGAAAAACCCCCATAAAATAACCAAAAACATATGAAAATTTTTAAAACATAAAAAGTTTTGTTTTGATTTTTTGAGTACTTTTGGACTTTCAAATAATTGCTTGAGTGTTGCTCTTGTCATTTCTCTAGTCATTTTCTTAAAAGAAAATCATAAAAAAATAAAAATTAAAAACCACCAAAAATATTTTTATTTCTTGGATTTTCTGACTACTTCGTAGGTTTCATTCCGTGCTCCTTATGTTCGATCCTGGTGACTATACTAGGTTAAATAATTAGCAAGAATGCTTACTTTGCTTGCTCATGCTTGATTGATTTCTATGGTGGTCTGATTTTTCTCGTTGAGCCCGATTTGAGTGGTTAAGGTCGCAATGACCTTTGATATCATTTAACCTTAGTCGCTCAGGTCGCTTGATGAATCCTCATTCATCACTCTTTATTCTTTTATTTTATCTAATTATCTTGGCAAAGCATCGTGTAAATAGTTGTAAATACAATAAATTAGCAATAAGCATGCATGTGTTAATATTGCATAATTAGCATGTATTTGTGCAAAAATAAATTATAAAGAATAAAAGAAAAGTAAATAAATATTTAGAATAAATATTGAGTGACCCAAACCCAAGAGAGGGCTCAATATGGGCCTGATCGTCAAATAAAATAAGTAGAGAGAGATAGAATCATTTCACCTTGTATATGTATACCCTCTATGTATATAATTTATTTTTAATAAAAATAAAAATAAAAAGGTATTTTTATTTCCTTGTATATATTTCTAAAAATAAAACAAAAAGTAGAAAAAAATAAAAATAAAACTAGAATAAAACTCTCTCGCTCTCTCTCACCGTATGTATCTTTCCCTATTTAATTTATTCTTGTAAATAAATAATAAAAATAAAACAAAAATAATTTTATACTCCAAAAATTATGTTATAAATAAATAAAATATAAAATTGGGGTATTATTGTAAAAATAATAAATTAAAAATAATTGTACAAAACACATAAGTATTTTATACTTGTATATAATATAATATATTGTATATAACATAATTTTTTTTCAAAAAAATAAATAAAAATCATAAAAAATAGTTAGGAAAATAACAAATATTTTTCATTTGTACACCTTTTGACTTAAAATTATTTATTATTTTTCATTGATTTCACAAATATTTTCGAATATCTTTTTTTAATTGGTCCAGGAGGAATGTTGACTCCAGTCAACTACCCTTCCCGGACTCCCCCTTACACGGATCCTGTTTTTCCTAAGTGTTCACCGATTTTTCCAAACCCGATCCGACCACCTCCTTATCCATTTCGAGGCTCCGATTATCGAGAGGATATCCACGATCCTTGCCCGTTGATTCCTTTAGGGATCCTCTCCTCGGTTCGCATGCTTTGATCTGAATCTTCCGAGTACTTGGGACTTCCCAATAAATTCTTCACTCGCCTCCCCAGCTCACCAGCTCACGCCGCACCCTTCTCCGATAGACACCTTCGCCTTGGTGACAGCAATCGGAGGCCACTCTTGGTGCGCGGAGAGGAGCTGTATAGCCAACGCTCAACTGTCATGGTCGTATCACCGCCGCGAGGAGCCTCCTTCGCCAGTCGCATCGTAGTCGAGGCAAAGACCCCGCCGTCCAACTCCCCTGGAGCTTAGGTTCACACTAGGTCCTTCAGGTATCCATTCCATAGTTCCTAACTCCTTTGGTTATTCAATCTTTCATTTTCCATCCCTCGTCACTCCGCCAGCTCCGACCAGCCTGTCGGAGCTTCGTCCCCTTCATACACCCGTTCAGATCGACACTCCCGCTCATCATCCATCTTCCCACGTATCCTGATTACCTTGACCTTGGCTTGGATCATCAAGATTAGGTCATCCGTCTCATCTATCATCCTCGCCGGAAACCCACCCCCCATCCACCATCACTTATCTCTGTTTCAGACCCAATAACCACGACCGGAGCATTGCTCCGAGTCAGAGCTATCTCATGCAGGCCTTGATGTGCGCGAAGACCGCCAGATCGCCCTCGACTACCTTCGCCAGAGTGCTTCTAGGTCTCAGTCGACACCCAGATTTTTGTTTGAATTTTTGAGTATTTTTTATCTTTTAAATAATTGCTTGAAGTGATTTTTGGCTTTCTCTTTATTCCTTTCCTTACTATAAAAATCATAAAAATTTTGAAACCGATTCTCTTTCTTGGTTTCCCGACTATTTCATAGGTTTTCCATCTCGTGCTCCTTTTGATCGACCCTGGTAGCTATACCATGTAAAATAAACTAGCAAGACCTCTTGCCACATTTTGATTGCTTTATTCTTTATTTGGTGGTCTGATTTTTCCTTTAAGCCCGGTTTGGGTGATTGAGGTCGCAACGACCTTTGATATCACTTATCCTTAGTCGCTCGAGCCGCTCATCAGAATGGTGCCGTTGTCGAGGAGCACGGCTAAGTAGTCGGTTTTCATTACTTGCTTGATTTTCTGCCACATTTTTTGCTATATTTTTCATAATAGTTAATCTGACATCTCTTGTCTCTCTCTTTTTTACGAGGGCCCGACGAGCGAGGGCGGCGTTCCTAGGAGTGTCGGTGCACCCGAGCGAAGCGGAGGCGGCTCATTTCTCTATCGAGAGAAGGAGAGCGGGAGCAGAAGATTGTGTTGATTTGAGTAGTTTAGGACTTTTAGTTCTATTATTGTAATAATACATGGACTTGGACTTTGGATACTTGGCTTATCGGGTCTGTTTCGTCGAGCACCGATGTGCTCGGGGGACCTCACCGTGATTTTCGCCGATTTTGTTTTTACCGTGTTTACTTCATGTCTGATTCTCGCGGCTTTTGGCCCCTAGACTTAGGATTTTCATTGATTTGTGACATAATTATTTAAGGCCCAACTATAATTATCTGCTTGCTCCTATAGATCAATAATTGGAACTTATTAATTAAATCACAAGAAAAAGCTAGTTCAATAAGGCTCGAGTCCACGTGCCGTGAGGAATCACATACAGCACTGGAAGGACCCGTTGTGGCGGGCACCGAGTGGTTCCCAAGATCGGACTCCAGACTTAGTTTGATTGGCTAGCTATTGTTCTTCTCGTGTAGAAATTGCTTCGTCTAAGGCCGATTTCTTCTTGAAGTATATAGATAGTTTTAATTTTGTCTTTACATTTATGCGCGGATCACCATGCATGTAGAGAGCTAGAGTCAGGTACGCATTTCTTACTCTGCATGCATCATCATGTTTATTCGCGCATCGATTTTTTTGACTTCTCCCTCTGTTTTGGACTTAAAATAATCAGGAGAATCAGAAAATTCGTTAGGCATTTTTTTCTTGAAAAATATTTAAAAAAGGAAAACTATAAAATTTAGACTATTAAACACACTTGACCCTAAAAGACACCACATTGAAAAATTTGTCTTGGGAGAGCAATTCCCTCCTTGTTTGGTTTGGATGAGCGAGAGAGTGAAGCGCACACTAGGATAGAGCCATACCCGAACTCTTGGCAGACTATCGGCTTTTTATACGGGACAGTCTGTTAGGAGCATTGGGTTTCTACCAGCTCGCTTAATCATTCTGATAGACTGTTTTATCACCTAAATAAAATCGACATGATAAAAGACCAAACCTTTATGGTCATCGGCTCTGCGTAAGTAGGTGAATAGGGTGATCTCATCCACCTTCACTCTCCATATCACGATGATGGGCTGGAGGTCCCTTAGGCAGCCTCTGGTTGCACCGCTCTCGAGCAATCCGGTCCACTCATCTAGGTTGGTTCGTGAGAGCCCAAACCCGCTCTCCGAACCTGAGTTTGACTCCGCCTTGTTCCCCCTCAACCACCCTTCTACCAGCCATGAGGTTCTTAAGCAGAGACAACAACAGATGTTTGATCATTTGACGACACCTGAGTTTGGATCTTTTGCTGTTGCAGAGACCATGGCCAGCAGCGAGGAGTGCACTGATGGACCCAGCCAGACACAGACGTATGTTCTTGATCAGGGTGCCAGCAACAACACCATGTTAGACTCCCTAGAGACCATGCAGAGACATATTAGAGATCATGGGGCTTTCATGGCTGATATGTGATGAATCCTCATTCATCGCTCTTTATTATTTTATTTTAGCTATAAAACTTTGAAAAACACCATGTATATGTTTGTAAATAGAATAAATTACCAAAATATATGCATTGTGTAAATAATAATATTTAGCATGTTTTTGTGCAAAAATAAAAGAATAAAGAAATAAAGAAAAAGAAGGAGATATTTAGAATAAATATCGAGTGGCACGAACCCAAGGGAAGGCCAAGCATTGTTCTGACCGCAAAAGAACCCAAGAAGAGAGATAGGGCCATTCCCCATAAATAGACTCCTTCCTATATATTTTATATTTTATTAAAAATAAAATAAAAATGGTAAAAATAAAAGAAAAATAAAAATAAATAAATTCTCTCTCCTCAATATATATATACCATGTATATAAAATAAAAGACCTATTTATTTTATCCTTGTAAATAATTAATAAAAATCAAATAAAAATCTTTTTATATTCCAAATTTTATGATGTAAATAAATAAAATATAAAATTTGGATAATTGTACAAAATAAACAATTAAAAATAAAAATACATAGGTACATATACATGTATATAATAATAATAATATAATGTATATACATAATTTATTTTTCAAAAAAATAAATAAAAATCACTAAAAAATACTTTGAAAATAAATAAACATTTTTTATTTTGAAAATATTTTTAAATAAAGCCATTTACTATTTTTAATTTAATTTACAAATAATTATTAAATGTCGTGCTCTGATTGGTCCACGGGGGATGTTGACCCCGGTCAACTCTCCCCCTAGGACCACCAGTCTCACGGATCTTCACGCCGACCTGACTTCTCCGACTTTTCGTGCCTCGATCCGACCGCCATTCACCCAAACCCCGAGCTCCGATTGTTGACGTATGATCCATGACACACGCCCATCATTCTTCCTAGGGATCCATGCACCACAATTAGTCCCCGACTCCCATCTTATCGGACCCTTCTCTAGTATATAGCTCATTCCAGCCACACCTATTTCTGGATCTTTGGCTTTCCCCTGCCTCCGATGACCTCCTCTCCTTCACTTGAGTGACAGCCGCGTGCGAGAGAGTAGCAGAGAGGGACGAGCAGCCGGGAACCACTGATCCAGTGGTCATCACCACCGTGCTCTGCCACCAGGCGAGCCCGAGCCTCTGGGCCCGTCGAACCATCGAGGCGACGACCCCCGGAGGTCTCCAACCTCCAGTACAGATGACTGCAGCAATCCATTAGGTTAGACTCCCTCTAGCTTCTTCTGATTTTCGATTCTTCAGTCTCTGAGCTCCGTCGTTCACCGGACCACTTACCTTCACCCAGCCACCCATTCACCCTTCCGATCGTGCCTCCACCTTTGCGAGATCTCTCTACACCTTCTCCACCATTTCATCCACCCTGGTTCACCCCGGAACAGGTCTATCGCCCTCCTCTGCCATCACCTCGTCGGAGGGCGCGCTTCACCCAACACGATCACCTATTCCACCCATAACCGGGTTGAGGTACTTTTCCCTCGACCCAGCTTTCTTCATGTGCAGGTCGAATCGAAGAAGGACCTCGTCTGGGGGTCCAACCACTCGGGAACAGGAGCTCTAGGAGCTTCACGTCGTCGAGGCGCCACGGGCGTCCTTGGCCTCATCGAAGACAATCAGTAGCTGCGGACGACCTCGAGCTTCATTTCCCCTCTCAGAGCAGCATCGGAGGAGGTCCTGATCGCGCGCGTTGGCCCGGCGAAAGTCGCCGATGACTTGTTCTTCGAGGATCTTCCTCTGCCGTTAGATAAAGTCCCCGCACCAGAAGGGGTACCCATGCACCAGAGCTGTCGGATCTCACACGTGGATCGCCTTCAGCCGTGGATCATAATAATGGGGTAATATCACTTAGGCCCCTCTTCTTTTCGTATTTATAGTGTAGTCCTGTAAATATTAAGTGTAGTTGTTTTAATTTTAAGATAATTGCACTATGGACCCTTATCTTTTGAGTATTTGCATTTTGATCCTCCAAGTTGTGGTGCACATGCTTCGACACGTGACTTTTCTGGGTTAATTGCAAGTAAGGGCCTGGGTTTTCTGTCTGTCATAGATTGAAGTTATCTTTTGAATATTTGCATTTATGCCCCTGTGCATACTGAATTGGAATATGTGCTGGATTTGATGTGAAATTTACATTGAACCCCCTACAGTTTTCGCACGTGTTTTATTTAAGCCCCTAGAACTTAGTTTCTTTGCACTTTGGTCCATGTGTGTTGTGCCTTGTCTTGTGAGTGAATAAAATATTAAATCAACTCCAAATTTGGTGAAATTTGGACACGTGGCTCGCCACTATGTAAAAATTTCATTACTTTTTTTTGGACATTTTCATTGCTGTTTGGTATTTTTAAAAAATCAATAACACCCATTTTTATTACTGTTTTAAATATAAAATCAACTAAAAATATTAAAACCCTCTAAAAATTCTAAAAATTTAGGTAATGTTTGTTTGTGTGTTTTCTAGCTTTAGTACAATTTTCACTTCATTTGGATATATAAAACCCCTAAAAATTGAAAAAGCCTAAAAACCTTATAGAAATCATTAAAAATTCTAAAAAATTCAAAAATGCAATTTCTTCTTCTGTAGCTTAGTTTTTATTTCTACTTTGCATAAAAATTGTCTCCAGATTTTATTAAGCTATTTATTTTTTTTAATTAACCTTTCAAATCTGGCTGCACATTAGTTCATTGTTTTTACCTTTTCCTATTTTTATAAAATCAACTAAAAATAACAAAATTCTGAGAAAATTACCAAAAACACTTAAAAATTTATGAAACACAAAAAATATTTTATTTTAATTTCCTGAGTTATTTTTGAATATTTAATAAAGGGATTTTTACCCACCAGACCCTATAAACTTTGCCAATTACCTCTACGACCTTTGAAACAACCTAATTCCCCTCTCGACCTCGTAAACTTGCAAACTCTTACCCAATGAACCCTCCGGATAATCTGTTTGATGCCCGTAGGGGTTCTTGGGGTAATTTACAGGGTCAATGGGGTAATTACATTGTGCAAAAGGTCGTAGAGGTAATTTAAAAAGTTGATAGGGTCTACCGAGTAAAAATTCCTTTAATAAAATGTTGATTGTATTCTTTTTGCCCTCTTTCCTCATTTTCATCATAATTAAAAATACAAAAAAATTAAAATTTCGTAAAATCCACCAAAAATAGTTTATATATTTTATTCATTTTCTGACTACTTCGTAGGCCACTTGGTCAACCCGTGCTCCTTGTGTTCGACCCTGGTCGCTATACCAGGTTAAATAAATAGCGAGACCGCTTATTCGGCTTTTGACTGATTACTTTTATTTGGTGGTCTATTTTTCTTGTTGATCGATTCTCACTATTCGGGTCACAACGACCTTAGATTGATTTTCACCTTAGCCCAAGAGTGATTGAAATTTTTCGGTCGTCAATACGCGTCGAGAGATGGAACAGATGCGAGTGGACAGAGATCAACGCAGAGTCGGTGGAGGAGGAGAGATTTCAGAGCGAAGAGGAGGAGATGGACCACTTCTAGATGAGTCAGAGGAGCTGGTCCAACCAGCACCAGCACGCCCCATGAGAGAGTTACACAACCCAGGTGCAACTGTGACGCACCGTTAGATTTAGCTGCCTGCCATCTTGGGAGACTTCAAGCTCCCTCCTCAGACCATTCAGCTACTGCCTAGATTCCACGGGCTTGCCACCGAGGAGCCGCACCTCCATCTCCAGCAGTTCGAGATGATCTATAGCACGGTCCACGATCGACTCATGGGCGAGGACACCATCAAGATGATGGCTTTTCCGTTCTCCCCCATTGACAGAGCAGCCTATTGGCTGAAGCATTTACGGAGATACATGACATCGTAGGAATATCTCCGGACCGAGTACTTGAACAAGTATTATCCACTCAGCCGAACAAATGCAGCGCGAGCCCTTATCAACAACTTCTCCATGCTTCCCAACGAGCAATTTCATGAAGCATGGGACCGATTCAGAGAGCTGATCGACCGGTGTACACATCACGAGATATCCAAGCCCAACTTAGTGCAGAGTCTCTTTTGTGGGCTGACAGCGGAGCTGTAGGCGCTCGTGAACGCATCTTGTGGGGATCCTATTTTGCGAAGGACGAGGATCAGATCTGCGCTATCTATGAGGAGATGGCCGAGAATTACACTTTCATGTCCCAAAATAGACTATACACTCAGGGGAAGCCCCATCCACAGGTTACGTCCTACCAGAGGATTGCAAGGATCGATGCAAGCCCATCCACTTCATCAGCAGCTGCAGCACAAGCTGAGTCATCCGCTGCTGATATGGGTATCATCAATGAGAAGTTGGACCACATCGAGATCATAGAGAAGAAGCAGTTCCAGGGCATGTCTCAGATAGATCAGATGGCACAAACACTGAATGGCCTGAAGACTCACATCATGTGTCTCCAGGAGGCATAGACGGCTTCTCAGCCCCGTCTCAGGTGACGGGCTGACACCAGCAGCAACAACTCGACACAACACTCCAGCTAGCCCAGACAGGTTCACCATGTCCAGGCGGAGTCGTTCCAGCAGTAGCTGCAGTACTTCCAGCCACCACCGTCTCAGGACACTCAGATGGTGGTGTATCAGCAGGATCAACCACTGACAGTCGTTCCTCCACCCCCTTATGAGCATGAGCTGTTGATGGATGTCGACAAGATTTGGTACGACCGACCTCAGCTTGGGATCCACCAAGATCATCCCGGATTCCGTTGGTCAACCAGAGGTGCCTCTTCCCAGCAGCAGCCTCCAATTCATGGTGGACAGTATAGCCAGCAACAACAACAACTCCAGTTCCCACAACCACAGCCACAACCACACTACCAGTAGGGTTCTCGTCCCTATCAGCAGGGACAACCGTGGACGTAGGAGCCTCAGCAGGTCTCTCACCAGTATCCCCCTCGTCCTTCCCAGCAGAAGCAGCCTCACTTCTAGAGAGGCCACCCGTCCAGTTCTCATGGGTCAGCCTATGAGAACCCATCTCTTGATGATTTAGCCCGCCTTGTCTCTGAGCAGCAGGCCACTTTCAGATGGGAGATGGATGCATTCCGTCAGGAGATAAGGGAGATAGTGAAGGGCAAGGTCGCCATACCTGTTTAAATCGATCTCAATCCGAACAATCTGAAAAGGAAGTCTGAGCAGGTAGAGTTTACAGAGATTACCACTCCTAATGACTCACTTGGTGATATTTTTGCATACACTTTTGATGTTGACTTTGTTACACTTAGGAGCGGTAGGATGCGAGCCGACGGTGCCTCATCTGAGCGAAGACCACGTGAGGACTCAGGAGCGCCATATGAGGAGGAGAGCGGTGCTGATGCCGTTCATGATTATGTTGATGACGGTGGTGCTGAAGCCACCAAGGGTGTAGACCCAGCTGACGGTATTGAAGCCATCACTTCACCAGATATAGGAGGTGGTGCTAATGCCACCAGAGATGATGATGTTGAGCCAGAGTGCGATGCTGATGCCACAAGTCCAGATGTCGTGGGTGGTACTGAGGCCACCCATTCTATTCCTGTTGCATTTCCTTCTGTTACTGTATCTTAGGACTATTCTAGAAAGATCAATAAAGGAAATGGTTCTTTATTTGTGAGTCCATCTGCGATGCATGGAGATATGAGTATGGATTCTATTTCACCACAGTAGTAGGGACCCAATCCTAGCCCTTCATCTGAGGAGGGTCCAGGCATCCCCTTCCCTCAAGAACTCCGCTTGGCTAAGGGAACTAAAAAAGAAAATCCAAAAAAATCTCAGCAGTTAGAGTTCATCCAGCAGATAATAGACAGATTCCAGATTCATCTGACTCTACAAGAGGCCTTGGAGCACATCCCTCTCTTCCAGAGGAACCTTAGAGAGAAGACTACCATTCGTAGGAAGAGGATGAACCATCATTCAAAGATCCATGTGCTCACTCGTGCCACCTGCTTCGCCATCCAGAACTGTCTGTCGGCTAAGAGACCAGATGCAGGAGCCCCCTACGTCAGATGTCACATACATGAGCAGAGGTTCGATCGGACTCTATTAGACAACGACTCTTCTATCAACCTACTTCTAGCAGCCTTACTCGATTGATTCGAGTTTGTCCCTCTTCGACAGAGCAGGACAATCCTTTAGTTTGCTGATAGATCTGTCAAGAGATCGAAGGATTGTTGAAAGACGTGGTCATCACAATTCAGGGCCTGAAATTCCCCATGGACTTCGTTGTGTTGGACATGGAGATCCTTGAGTCTGTGATCGATACCCCATCATTCTAGGATGCCCGTTCTAGGCCATAGCCAAGGCAATGTCTGATCATGATAGAGGGAAGGCGTACTTTCACGTCGAGGGTGAGAGTATACAAATAGAGACGATCAACGAGACCAGAGCACGAGATTCAGCATGCTCAGAGCAGCTCAGCGATTCAGAGCAGATGATAGAGGCAGAGCGAGACGTCCACCATGAGTGCGATTTTATAATTACTGATGTTGAAACCGCTTGGTCTGATCCCGTTTCACAAGCCATCCTCTCACATTCAGATTCCACTGATTCCCAGATTCCAGCAAAGGAAAGCTTGGAGAGCACACTCTTGGCAGAGGACACCTTCGAGGCTGTAGACCATGTTCATGATAGCGAGGCAGTTGATATTTCTGTTGATTCAGAATCAGATCCCTCGAAGTCAGATATTGATTGGGCAGAGTTTGATGAGTTGATTCCATGTCTGATTCCTACAGAGCCAACAACTAGGGTGGATACTGACTCTATTCGGAGTACAGAGACACCAACAGAGCAGTCTTCATCGGATTTTCATGATTAGCGAGAGTTCTCCCATGCAGATTTGGTTGTTTTCACTCAAACTTTTTAGAGGCCAGATTTGCCAGCACTCAGTTGTCTAGAGCTGAAGCCCTTGCCGCAGTCGCTGAAGTATAGATTCCTTGCGGGTGAGCATGAGATGCACCCGGTCATTATCTCAGCAGATATGACTGGAGAGCAAGAATCTCGTTTGATGGAGATTCTTGAGGAACCACAAAGCGATTGGATGGAGTGTAGCTGATCTCCAGGGGATAAGTCCAGCCCTGTGCTCCCACCATATCTATCTCGAAGAGGGCGCCAAGCCGTCGCTTGAGTTCCAGCGGCGGCTGAACCTGAACCTTCAAGAGGTCTTCATGAAGGAAATCTCAAAATGGTGGAGCGCCGATTTTATCTACCCCATCTCCGACTCCAAGTGGTTTATTCCATTACATGTGGTTCCTAAGAAGACGGGCATCACTACAGTTGTGAGTGAGTCTGGAGAGCAGATAGCTACCCGGGTACCCACTGCTTGGAGGGTCTGTGTGGACTACAGACGATTGAATCAAGCCACCAAGAAGGATCATTCCCCGCTGCCTTTTATTGATCATCTTATAGAGAGGCTAGTTGGGAAGAGTCACTACTGCTTTCTTGACGGGTATTCCGGCTACAATCAGGTGGCCATTGTGCTAGAGGACCAGGACAAGACTACATTCACATGTCCCTTCAGGACATATGCTTTCAAACGGATGCCCTTTGGTATATGTAACGCTCCGACGACATTCCAAAGGTACATGTTGTCCATCTTTTCGGACATGGTGGATGAGTGCTTGGAGGTCTTCATGGACGACTTCTCAGTCTATGGCGATGGGTTTGATACTTGTCTTGACTGCCTAGATTGTGTCCTTCAGATATGCGTCGAGGTCCATCTTGTATTATCATGGGAGAAGAGTCACTTCATTGTGACTCAAGGGATGGTGCTTGGTCATATCATCTCCAACAGGGGAATGGAGGTTGATCCGGCCAAGGTGGATATCATCAAGAAACTCAATCCACCGTCTAACTTGCCACAATTACGATCTTTTCTAGGGCATGTTGGTTTCTACTGATGGTTCATTCAGGATTTCAGTAGGATCGCCTGACCGTTGACTGATTTGCTAGCCAAAGACACTGAGTTCATTGTAGATGATAACTGTCTTGCATCATTTGAGACTCTCAAGAGTCTAGTTGTCGAGGCTCTTATCCTCCAGCTGCCTGATTGGTCTCTCCCATTCGAGATCATGACGGATGCCTCCGATTTTGTCGTAGGGGTCGTGCTGAGACAAAGGGATTGAGTGCCTTTTTCCATTCACTACACTAGCCGTACATTGGATGTCGCACAACAGAATTTAAACTATACAGTCACTGAGAAGGAAATGCTAGCCGTAATCTTTGCCCTAGATAGGTTCAGATCTTACATCATTGAATCGAAGGTGAATATCTTTACAGATCACACCGCCATCAGGTACCTCATGGCAAAGAAGGATGCCAAAGCGAGACTGACTAGATGGATCCTTCTATTCTAGGAGTTTGACATTGAGATTAAAGATAATCCTAGAGTCAAGAATGTGGTGGTCGATCATCTCTCCCGATTAGAGCATCTTGAGGAATCTGAGCAGACTGATCCCATCTCTGAGACCTTTCCAGATGAGGCGATCCTTGCTATCGCCTCGCTCCCAAGGTACACTGACATTATGACTATCTTGTTACCAAGAAAATTCCACAAGCTTGGCCCATGTAGCGACTTGAGACCTTCCTCGGCAAGGCCAAGTTCTACCATTGGGAGGATCCTGTCCTTTATCATGAAGGAGGGGATAGTGTCTGGCATTGGTGCATTCATCAGGAGAAGCACCATAGCATCCTCACTTATTGCCACAAGCTTGAGGCAGGAGGACATCACTCTGGGAGGAGAACGACACAGAAAGTGCTCCAATCTGGCCTATGGTGGCCTACCCTCTTCAAGGATTCTGATGAATTCGTTAAGAGGTGTACTGACTGTCAGAGGATGGGAACTTGTGGACAGCGTGACATGATGCCGATGCGGCCCATTCACTTCTGTGAGGTTTTTTATGCATGGGGCATTGATTTCATGGGTCCATTCCCTAAGAGGCAGGGTTTCGAGTACATTCTGTTGGTCGTTGATTATGTCAGTCGTTGGGTTGAGGCCATCCCCGCCTCAATCACATACGCTAGGACTATATGCAGATTTTTAAGGAAGAATATCATTTCACGGTTCGGGGTGCTGATGAATACTCATTCATCACTCTTTATTCTTATATTTTAGCTACAAAAACCTTTGCAAATGCATGTAGATATGTGTAAATACAAATAATTACCAAAAGCATGCATTGTGTAAAAACCTATAATTAGCATGTTTTTGTGCAAAAATAAAAGTATAAAGATTAAAAAGAAAAAGAGGGAAATATTTAGAATAAATATTGAGCAACCTAACCCAAGGGAGGGCTCAGCATGGGCCTGACCGCATAAAAGCCAAAGTAGAGGGAGATAGGGGCTCATGTGTGTAAATATTTATGTAAGTAAATAAAAATATTTTTCCTCACAAAAAAATGGCCCAAAATATGCTTGTAAATATGTGTCTATATTTATAAATATAAAAACAAAAGATAAAAATATGAAAATCAAAAAGAACAAAAATATCACTTTCATATTGTGTATAGACTCACCTACATATTTATTTAGCCCTATAAATAAATAAAATTCATCTTTATAGTTTTTGTAAATATTCTTTAAATAAATAAAATAAAAACAATCAAAACAAAAATAAAATAAAAATAGCAGAAATTAAAAACACAAAACTAGATTGTACATATACCATGTATATAAGTGTATATATGTATTTATTTTACCTATGTATATAAATAATTAAAATAAAATAAAAATACCGTTTTATTCCTTATTTTATAATGAAAATAAATAAAATATAAAATGGGAATAAAATTGTATAAAATAACAATTAAAAATCAAAAATTAAAAGCCTACACATTGTATATATACCTGTATCTAACCCTACTATGTAAATACTTTATTTTTACTTTAAAAAATTAATTAAAAATCGCAAAAAATTAGAAAAAAATAAAAATATTTTATGTTTTAAGTTTTTAGTAATTCGACCATTTTCTAGCTCAAAATAAATAAATAAAAAATCAATGCTTGGCGGCTCCTGATTGGTCCACGGGGGTTTGTTGACCCCGGTCAACTTCCCCCGCGGACCCTTCCCTTTTGCGGATCTGGCGACCGACCCGTCTTCTCCAATTTCTACCCGCCTGACCCGACTGCCTTTGACCCAAACCCCGGGCTCCGATTGATCACTGCATATCCAGGACCCTCGCCCGGGGTGGGTTTGGAGGATCCGAGCTCCGCGCTACTCGCCCGACCATCATCTTCTCGGACCCCGCACCATATTTAATGTCGTCTCCGGCGACCTAATTCTTCCATCTTTGGACTCCTGCTCGCCGCCAAGGAGCTCCTCCAGAGCACCCGAGTGACAGCTGCGTGTTTTGGAGTGGAAGCGAGGTCCGAGTTCCAAGGAATCCACTGATCCGGTGGTTAACTCCACCGTGCGCCGCCGCGAGCGCACTGAGCCTCGGGGACTCGACGGCCCCTTGCAGGCAACGACCGGGAGCTTCTTGAGCTCCAGCCCAGTCGAATACACCCATCAGGTAGCTGCTTTAGCCTCTAGTTTAGTGTAGAATAGGATTTTTCGCTTTCTTGTAGTGTAGCTCCGCTCCTTCGCCAGTTGTCTCCGACCACCCATCCGCCAGTTCGACCACTCCACCTTCGCCTGACCCCTCTCCACCTTCTCCACCCAGCCATTCCTCCTGTCTCGTCCCGGAGCACGATCTTGGGTCTTCACCTCCGCCGCTCGCCGGAGACCCATCATACCGACGCATCTTTCACCTTCCGCCCGCTCTGACGGGTCGAGGCAGTTTGCCCTCGACCCAGCTTCTTTCCTGTGCAGGTATCAAGGCTAGTCGACCTCATCTGGAGGTCGACACTTCTGAGCACAGCAGCTCCAGTTCGTTCACGTCGCCGGAGCTATCTGGAGCTCCTCGCCTTCATCGGAGCAGAGCATCGGGTGCGGGGCTTCACGGCGAAGCTTTCCCGCACCTCAGGAGCAGCAGACGAGGCTCATCGTGCACGCAGAGGGCCGGCGAATCTCGCCGGCCGCCAGTTCTTCTAGCTGCCTCGTCGACCGTCGGATCTTCCTCCGCGCCCCAGTTGCAATCCTATCCATCCATCTAGGTGCACCGTCACCGTCTGATCATCCCGAGGATCGATCTCGACCATCCGCGCGGAGGGAGAGGCACCAGCTAGCCTCGTCCGTCAGATCTGCCACGTGCCCTCCTCTCCTCCGTCGATGCACCAAGAGTTCTGCCTCCAGCGAACCGTCACCGTCCGATCTCCACGTGGAGAGCTCTCAGACGTTTGATCAGGCTGGGCTTTTCAAGGGTAAAGGCGCCATTGCTCTCAGTCGTCAGATCTGCCACGTGGCAGCCATCCAGCCGCTCCGCTTAATAAAGGATAATTTACCCTTAGGCCCTGTCTTGTCTTTTATTTCGTTTTAGTCCTGTAAATGATGAACTTAGTTGCTTAGTTTTAGGGTTATTTGCATAGAGGACCTCGTATTTTAGCTATTTGCATTTATACCCCTGTGCGTTGTATGCCACGTGCTTCGTCACGTGTTTTTCTGGTTTATTTGCAATAGAGACCCCTGTAGTTCTAGTTGTTCTTGAATGAATTAAAGTTTTATTCTATTTGCATTTATACCCCTGTGCGTGGTTTATTTGAGCATGTGCTTTATATATTGGGTATTTTGCAGATAAGCCCCTGGACTTTTGGTACCTGTTACCAATAAGTCCTCGGGACTTATTTTTATTACACTTGGGTCCCGAGTGCCCCAGGCACGCGCGTGGCGCGTGTTTTGCTGGGTATTTTGCACCAAACCCCTCCAGACTCGGGTATTTGCACTTTGGTCCCTGTGCACAGTGCCCCCTCTTTATTTTTGAATAAAATAGCAAATCACCTCCAAATCCAACGAAAATTGGACACATGGCTCCTGCCATGGTGTAAAATTTTCGTGGATTTTTGAGGACATTTTTTATTTCGTTTGATATTTTTAAAAACTCAAAAACCTTTAATTTTGCTACTGTGTAACTTGAAAAATCACAAAAAAATATTAAAACTCATTTGAAAATTCCACAAAATTGTCTACTGTTTGCCTTGCTTAGTTTGATTTCCTAGCCAATTTTGGCTATTTTTCATTGCAGAAAACCACTAAAAATTGAAAAAACACCTAAAACCTTATAAAAATTCCAGTAAATAAATTAAAAATCCAAAAACAATAAAATTGGTGCCTAAATTTTCCTTGTTTTGTTCTCTTTACAGGAAAATTACCTCCCAGCTATTTTAGGGCTTTTAGATATTTTATCTAGGCCTGTTTAGCTCGGCTGGACAGTACCACTTGTTTCAGTTACTGTTTGATTTTTAGAAAATTAAATAAACATCAAAAAATTCTCAAAAATTTATCAAAAACACTAAAAATTATAAAACACATAAAAAATTTTTGTTTGAATTTTTGGTTGATTTTTAGTGCTTCAAATAAATTGTTGAAGTGTGTGCTTCTTCCGTTTACTTATTTTCTTACTTCATTAAAAATCCAAAAAATATAAAATAATTAAAAACCCACCAAAAATATTTTCTCCTTTTATTTTATCTCTTTGTTGACTACTTCGTAGGCCGAGAGGCCAATCCGTGCTCCTTGAGTTCGACCCTGGGTGCTATACCAGGTTAATCCAATAGCAGGACCGCTATTTTGTGTTTTATCTGTTTTATCTCTATTAGTGGTTCAACATTTTTTTTCTTAATTGACATAGTCTGATCGCTTGGGTCACAACGACCAATTTAGCACCTATACCCTAGCCTTCAGGTCGCTCATCAGAATGGCGCCGTTGCCGGGGAGCACGGCTTAGTAGTCACTTTTTGAGTTTTTTTCCGCGGCTTTTTCTTTTCGCGGCTTTTTGTATAGATTTCTGTAGATATACATATTTTTCCTGACATTTTTATAATAATTTGGTTTGTGACACCTGCTCTTTTTCTTGCGAGGGCCCGAGGACCGAGGCGACCGATTTCGAGAAGCCGACGCAACCGCGAGACTCGGAGGCGGTTCCCTTCTGCACGGAGCCGCAGGAGAGAGCGAGAGAGAGAGTTGAGTGGGTGAGGTTTAGATTAGACATTTGAACTCATTGTAATAATACAGGGACTCAGACTGGACCTTTGGATTGTGGTTGACTTAGCGGGTCTGTTTCGCCGAGCACCGGTGTCCTCGGGGGACCCTTAGGAGTTTTTCGTGGCTTTTTACGCAGTTTTGTTTTCTTTCCTTTTTACTGCCTTTTCCGGTGTTTACGCGGTTTTTTATCAAGCCCCTAGCCGTAGGATTTTCTGCTTGATTGTGACGTAACTCATAGGATCCAAACACCCTAATATAATTGCTTGTTCCTATAGTACGGTAATTGGACCTATAATAAAAATAATAATAAAATAGCCGTTCCATCACCTCCGAGCCTACGCGCCGCGAGCCCACCCCGTCAAGCGCTATTCCTGAACTCGACCTGTCGAGAAGAGGAGGGGTGGGTCTAGACCGGACCCTTTGGATTGGAGGCTGGTGGTCGGCTAGCCGTTCTTTCGAGTAGCACTGCTGTTTAGGGACTCGGTTTTCCGCCTGCACCATTTAGGTAGTTTATTTCCTGTCTTTACATTTATGCGCGGATCATATTGCATGTAGAGTGCTGGAGTCAGGTACGCCTTCCTTACTTTGCATGCATCATTGATTTATCGTGCATCGGCTTTTTCGTCTTCTCCCCCTGTTTTGGATTAAATAATCAGGAGAACCGAAAAATTTGTTAGGCGTTTGTTTTTTTATTGAATAATATTAAAAACAAAAACAATAAAATCGGGACTGCTAATCACACTTGACCTAAAAGACACTTCACTAAAAATCTGTCTTGGGGAGAGTAACCCCCTCCTTGTCTGGTTTGGATGAGCGAGAGAGTGATCCGAACATTAGGATAGAGCCTCCGATCTTTTCTTAACTGATTACCGGCTTTCAGTACGGGACAGTCGGTTGAGAAAGATTTGGATACCTATTTACCTCACGTAATCGCTCTGATAGACTGGATGATCACCTAAAATAAAATCGACAAGATAATTGACCGATCCCTTCGGTCTTCAGCTTTGTGTGCGTAGCTGAATTGGGGGTTTGCTTGTTCATCTTGTGTGATTCCCAGATCTCTTCGATCCTTCCCCATCCTCTTCTCTATCCATCTGCTTTCCCACCCTCACCTCCCTTCAGTCTTCCTCTTCTCTTCTCCTTTTCCCCTGGATGATGGATCCCCCTCACTGTGAGTCGACTCTTGCGACTTTTTCTTCGCTTTCTGACCATCACTCCAGTCCACCTTCTAGGAAGGTCGGATCTCTGACCAACCTCCCGCTCCCTCCCTCCCTTTCATCTCACTACTCTGGGCATGTTGTGCGAGACGTCCGAGGATACCAGATAGAGCAGATGCGAGACCCGGACGATGTTGTTGCTAAGTTGAGAGCGCACTCCGTTGGTGACCAGAGAGAGAAGTGGAGATCAACAGACATATCCTATTCCAGAAGGATGGAGGAGCAGATAGCACATGGAGCTCAGTCAGCTTCTACACTAGGTCCATTCGTTTTGGAGTTGGATTACATTCAGCGACTCCCGACATTTTCAGGAGAGGCGCACGAGGAGCCTTATCTTCACCTTCCCGCTTTCGAGGAGTTTTGTAGAGCACAGAGATATTCAGACGTCACTGCAGAGGAGCTGATGAGCAGGACCTTCCCATTCACGCTTCACGACAGAGCCATGAGATGGCACCGACGTTTGGGGAGGACATTCGAGACGTGGGGAGAGCTACGCCGAGAGTTTCTACAAAGATACTTTCCCCCACGTAGAGCAGAGTTTATGCGGTTTTTGATCATGGACTTTTCAGTTGACCCCCAGGAGCCATTGCACGAGGCATGGCCGAGGTTTGTTGACCTCTTGAGGAGATTTCCAGACCATGGACTTCCACTGACAGATTTGATTGAGATCTCCATGCGGGGGATGACCGCAGAGCATCTTGCACTGATGATTACCACATGTGGCGGTTCACACCGCAGTTCCGACATTCACTTCCTGGATACCATCTCGAGGCTACTTTCACAGAGTTCTTCTTCACGAGATGCTTTGGTCAGGACAACACATGAGGCCGATGCAGTACCAGTGTGGTGTGTCACTTCACATGGTGAGTCAGCTTCTACAAACCAGCCCGAGGATTTGGATGATGCAGCACCACTGACAGAGGAGATGACTGTGATAGCAGAGGTTCGGACCCATAGTCTACTTGAGTTCCCGTTGACCTTCCAGTGGGAGTTCGAGTCAACCCCAGAGTTCCCTGTTGACGAATCTTGGATATCAGATCTTCTGGTACTCCAGGAGCCGGAGGAGCCCCAGCTTTCGCAGCCGTTGATTCAGACACTTCAGATTCCAGTCCCGGAGGAGTCATTTTCCTTCCTGCAGAGACACTTCTTGGATGCAGACAGTCACCAGGACTCAGCTCAGCAGCCACAGCTTGATGAGGGACACCACTTTGAGAGTACAGACACAGAGAGTCCCGTCTTCGAGCCTTTTGTCCTCCACTTTGTTGAGACAGATACACTTCCTGAGGACCAGCTGACAGCCAGCATAGCCACAGAGCGAGGATCGACCACGGACACTTTGCCAGCCTCCGCGATGTTGACTAATACCTTCTCCTGCTTCCAGATTGCCGAGACCTACACTTTTGATGATGATGCAGCATGGTGCACTGAGTGGATACTTGATAGCAGCGCAGATGTCGATCTAGATCCTGATCCTCTTCTAATCACTTCTGATCTTGCATCTCTCCCCGAAGGTTATCTTCGGGAGGATGCCGCACATGATGAGTACTCGGTTTCACTTTCTGAGAGTGTTACTGATCTGACGGAGCACGGAACCGAGTCTTTAGATCACTCAGATTCTGAGCCTTCTCACCTTGACGACCCTCACGAGGATGAGCCCATTCTGGAGATATTCGATGATTTGCCTGAATTGACTCTATTTCATGCATCGAATATCAGTCTGCTTAGAGAGTCTCTTGATCTTCATTGTCCACACCTGTTTGAGACACTGATTGACGTGGAGAATTCTATTACTGATCCATCCTTCTCCACGTTTGATTTCGTCGGCTCCATACTCTCACTCCAGTCTGATCCAGAGCCGATGATTTCTTTTGTGCTACCGGATCCCGATCACTTCTTTCCATATCACTGGCCGGTAGCAGACACCCGCTTGATTGCATACCTAGGTGTCTTTGTTTACACTGTTGACTTCGTCGCTGTTCTCATACCAAGACTGCGACAACAGTACGGCATTCGCCTTACCGATGCCGTACTGAACCTTGATACCGCGTTGTCCTAGCCTTTGCGCCCAGCTAGGGGCGTAAAATCTAGCGCTTGTTGAGAGGCACCTCAACATTGTACTCTTTTGTATATACGTGTTTCGTCTTGTTTGATCTTTCTTTCTTCCGTTCTTGTTCTCACCCCAGGTCTTGCTTAGGATTATCTTTGCTATACTTAGGATATTGCTCATCCTAAGTATAGGGGGGTGGAAACACCGGGTTGTTCATTCGTTCTGTTTCATCACTTCTGTTTTATTGCCTATACTTAAGGTTCTCCACCTTAAGTATAGGGGGAGTGATGTCCTCCTTCTTGTATATATTCGTGATTTTCTTCGTGTCTTTCTACCCCTGTTTTGCTGCCTATACTTAGGGATATCTGACCCTAAGTATAGGGGGGGGGGGCAGACCCTGTAAATTCTCCACTCGGATTTCCCTTCATGTACAGCTTGCTATACTTAGGATTAGTTAATCCTAAGTTTAGGGGGAAACCACCGAGTTCCTCTCATTCTATTCATTTATTCGTTTATGTATTTAGCCATTCCTTTTCACTTCCCTTTTACTAAGCACGAGTTATGTCTTCTTCATCGCTCTTGATCACTCTGAGGACATCGTTCGAGCTAAGTATAGGGGGGTGTGTATATATTTCATATATACTTTAGCCATAACTCGTACTTTGTGTGAGTGTGTTAATAAATAAAATGGCTAAAAATCACAAAAATTAAAATTTTTTCATGTACATAAACTTCTTTTATTTGCACATACAGAGCTAGTGTACAAAGTCTTTTTGTAAAAATGATTTCAAAAATCTTTTGTGTAAAGCTTGTGTAAATATTTTTGTATCAAAATTATGTATATAGTACAAAATTTTTCCAAAATGTTTTGAAAATCAAAAGTTTGCAAAAATCTTGTGTAAATATGTGTAAAGATCTTTTTGCAAAACTTGCACCTCATGCATCATTCATCCATGATTTCAAAACATTTTTCAAAAATTTTGCACGATTGTAAATATTTGTAAATAGCATCTTTGTATATATATGTATATAGTTTTTCCTGAATGAGAGTTGACATTTAAACTAAGCATGGAATTAAAATTGAGAAATGGAGCTTGAATAAGATCTTAATCCACCTAACTCTAAGAAGAACCTTATAGGGCTTAGGGTTAAGGCTTTTCAGGTCCATAAGGCCTTAATTCTTTGAGTCCACTAGGCTATGAGCATATGTCATCTTGATGAGCCTAAGTAGAACATTTAACAACGCACGCATGACTCTTAGAGACAATGGCTTGACTTGCACCAGCACTTTACACATGGCTCTCCACGGATGAGGTGGTGAGGAGGCAGTTTCCTTTGGCTTGGGGTAGCATATGAGGGTAGTACTTCTAGGAGGAACCTCTCTTCTTCTTCTAGTGAAGGAAGTGCGTCTCAACTTGGTCTAGTGGTGATGAAGGCTAAAGACAGAAGCCGTGGGTTGCAATAAAGCTTCAAAAGAGGGATAGTCTACTGGCTCAAGAGGAAAATTTCTTGTATATATGATGCACCATGTAGATATGTTGTATAGAAGCATTGAAAAAAATTGCAAAATGCAAAAAGAACTCCAAAAAAGTGGTGGGTCGGATTGAAAATTTAATAACCCCACCGGTGTGTATATAGTCAAATAAAGCAAAAGCTTATGGTATCATGTTACATCTAATGAAGCTTGCAGCGGGAGACTTAGCTACACTGGCTGAGCTTCCAAAAGTCTATACTTCTTCCCCCTCTTCTTGAGCCGGTTGCACTTGAACTTAGAAGGGAATACCCCGCTTCTCGAGGAAAGAGTTGCTAGACCGAGGCATTAGAGTTACCAGGTTGAGGGAGGTTGTTTCTTTGTTACTTCTGAGGTGGGGAGCTACATATCACTTACACTGCATGGAAAGATTCAGTCATTAGAGTTTGTGTATGTAGACTTGTTCTGATCTGGTTTATTGAGGAGTCTTGTCCATAGATTTGTGGAACTTAGAGGCTGTTGAGTTTTAAGCTTAAGTCTAAATAAGGTTCCGACACATTGATAATCCAAAGATCTGATCGAGCTCCATACCCCAATTTAATGAAGGCAAGTTTAATAATCAACCTTGATCCATGTACATCCTCTTTTTCTTTTTCTTTCTTTCTTTTTCACTTCTTTTTCAAATAAGTGTTTGCTAAGGGACTAGCAAAGTTAAGTATAGGGGGGTGATGAATACTCATTCATCACTCTTTATTCTTATATTTTAGCTACAAAAACCTTTGCAAATGCATGTAGATATGTGTAAATACAAATAATTACCAAAAGCATGCATTGTGTAAAAACCTATAATTGGCATGTTTTTGTGCAAAAATAAAAGAATAAAGATTAAAAAGAAAAAGAGGGAAATATTTAGAATAAATATTGAGCAACCTAACCCAAGGGAGGGCTCAGCATGGGCCTGACCGCATAAAAGCCAAAGTAGAGGGAGATAGGGGCTCATGTGTGTAAATATTTATGTAAGTAAATAAAAATATTTTTCTTCACAAAAAAATGACCCAAAATATGCTTGTAAATATGTGTCTATATTTATAAATATAAAAACAAAAGATAAAAATACGAAAATCAAAAAGAACAAAAATATCACTTTCACATTGTGTATAGACTCACCTACATATTTATTTAGCCCTATAAATAAATAAAATTCATATTTATAGTTTTTGTAAATATTCTTTAAATAAATAAAATAAAAACAATCAAAACAAAAATCAAATAAAAATAGCAGAAATTAAAAACACAAAACTAGATTGTACATATACCATGTATATAAGTGTATATATGTATTTATTTTACCTATGTATATAAATAATTAAAATAAAATAAAAATACCGTTTTATTCCTTATTTTATAATGAAAATAAATAAAATATAAAATAGGAATAAAATTGTATAAAATAACAATTAAAAATCAAAAATTAAAAGCCTACACATTGTATATATACCTGTATCTAACCCTACTATGTAAATACTTTATTTTTACTTTAAAAAATTAATTAAAAATCGCAAAAAATAGAAAAAAATAAAATAAAAATATTTTATGTTTTAAGTTTTTAGTAATTCGACCATTTTCTAGCTCAAAATAAATAAATAAAAAATCAATGCTTGGCGGCTCCTGATTGGTCCACGGGGGTTTGTTGACCCCGGTCAACTTCCCCCGCGGACCCTTCCCTTTTGCGGATCTGGCGACCGACCCGTCTTCTCCAATTTCTACCCGCCTGACCCGACCGCCTTTGACCCAAACCCCGGGCTCCGATTGATCACTGCATATCCAGGACCCTCGCCCGGGGTGGGTTTGGAGGATCCGAGCTCCGCGATACTCGCCCGACCATCATCTTCTGGGACCCCGCACCATATTTAATGTCGTCTCCGGCGACCTAATTCTTCCATCTTTGGACTCCTGCTCACCGCCAAGGAGCTCCTCCAGAGCACCCGAGTGACAGCTGCGTGTTTTGGAGTGGAAGCGAGGTCCGAGTTCCAAGGAATCCACTGATCCGGTGGTTAACTCCGCCATGCGCCGCCGCGAGCGCGCTGAGCCTTGGGGACTCGACGGCCCCTTGCAGGCAACGACCGGGAGCTTCTTGAGCTCCAACCCAGTCGAATACACCCATCAGGTAGCTGCTTTAGCCTCTAGTTTAGTGTAGAATAGGATTTTTCGCTTTCTGGTAGTGTAGCTCCGCCTCCTTCGCCAGTTGTCTCCGACCACCCATCCGCTAGTTCGACCACTCCACCACCTTCGCTTGACCCCTCTCCACCTTCTCCACCCAGCCATTCCTCCTGTCTCGTCCCGGAGCAGGATCTTGGGTCTTCACCTCCGCCGCTCGCCGGAGACCCATCATACCGACACATCTTTTACCTTCCGCCCGCTCTGACGGGTCGAGGCAGTTTGCCCTCGACCCAGCTTCTTTCCTGTGCAGGTATCAAGGCTAATCGACCTCATCTGGAGGTCGACACTTCTGAGCACAACAGCTCCAATTCGTTCACGTCGCCGGAGCTATCTGGAGCTCCTCGCCTTCATCGGAGCAGAGCATCGGGTGCGGGGCTTCACGGCGAAGCTTTCCCGCACCTCAGGAGCAGCAGACGAGGCTCATCGTGCACGTAGAGGGCCGGCGAATCTCGCCGGCCGCCAGTTCTTCCAGCTGCCTCGTCGACCGTCGGATCTTCCTCCACGCCCCAGTTGCAATCCTATCCATCCATCTAGGCGCACCGTCACCGTCTGATCATCCCGAGGATCGATCTCGACCATCCGCGCGGAGGGAGAGGCACCGGCTAGCCTCGTCCGTCAGATCTGCCACGTGCCCTCCTCTCCTCCGTCGATGCACCAAGAGTTCAGCCTCCAGCGAACTGTCACCGTCCGATCTCCACGTGGAGAGCTCTCATACGTTTGATCAGGCCGGGCTTTTCAAGGGTAAAGGCGCCATTGCTCTCAGTCGTCAGATCTGCCACGTGGCAGCCATCCAGTCGCTCCGCTTAATAAAGGGTAATTTACCCTTAGGCCCTGTCTTGTCTTTTATTTCATTTTAGTCCTGTAAATGTTGAACTTAGTTGCTTAGTTTTAGGGTTATTTGCATAGAGGACCTCGTATTTTAGCTATTTGCATTTATACCCCTGTGCGTTGTATGCCACGTGCTTCATCACGTGTTTATCTGGTTTATTTGCAATAGAGACCCCTGTAGTTCTGGTTGTTCTTGAATGAATTAAAGTTTTATTCTATTTGCATTTATACCCCTGTGCGTGGTTTATTTGAGCATGTGCGTTATATTTTGGGTATTTTGTAGATAAGCCCCTGGACTTTTGGTACCGGTTACCAATAAGTCCTCGGGACTTATTTTTATTACATTTAGGTCCCTGAGTGCCCCAGGCACGCACGTGGCGCGTGTTTTGCTGGGTATTTTGCACCAGACCCCCCCCAGACTCTTAAGTATTTGCACTTTGGTCCCTGTGCACAGTGCCCCCTCTTTATTTTTGAATAAAATAGGAAATCACCTCCAAATCCAACGAAAATTGGACACATGGCTCCTGCCATGGTGTAAAATTTTCGTGGATTTTTTAGGACATTTTTGATTTCGTTTGATATTTTTAAAAACTCAAAAACCTTTAATTTTGCTACTGTGTAACTTGAAAAATCACAAAAAATATTAAAACTCATTTGAAAATTCCACAAAAATTGTCTACTTTTTGCCTTGCTTAGTTTAATTTCCTAGCCAATTTTGCCTATTTTTCACTGCAGAAAACCACTAAAAATTGAAAAAACACCTAAAACCTTATAAAAATTCCAGTAAATAATTTAAAAATCCAAAAAAATAAAATTGGTGCCTAAATTTTCCTTATTTTGTTCTTTTTACAGGAAAATTACCTCCCAGCTATTTTAGGGCTTTTAGATATTTTATCTAGGTCTGTTTAGCTCGGCTGGACAGTACCACTTGTTTCAGTTACTGTTTGATTTTTAAAAAATTAAATAAACATCAGAAAATTCTCAAAAATTTACCAAAAACACTAAAAATTATAAAACACATAAAAATATTTTTGTTTGAATTTTTGGTTGATTTTTAGTGCTTCAAATAAATTGTTGAAGTGTGTGCTTCTTCCCTTTACTTATTTTCTTACTTCATTAAAAATCCAAAAAATATAAAATAATTAAAAACCCACCAAAAATATTTTCTCCTTTTATTTTATCTCTTTGTTGACTACTTCGTAGGCCGAGAGGCCAATCCGTGCTCCTTGAGTTCGACCCTGGGTGCTATACCAGGTTAATCCAATAGCAGGACCACTATTTTGTGTTTCATCTGGTTTATCTCTATTAGTGGTTCAACATTTTTTTCTTGATTGACATAGTCTGATCGCTTGGGTCGCAACGACCTATTCAGTACTTTATACCCGAGTGTTTAGGCATGTCGTCAGGTGCCTAGAGTGTTGATATCTGATAGGGGGTCTCATTTCGTCAATGACAAGGTAAAGGCCCTTACTAGCGAGTTTAGCATTGACCATCGAGTAGCCACTCCATATCATCCTCAGACCAATGATCTTACTGAAGTGTCGAATAGGGAGATCAAGACTATATTACAGAAGGTTGTCCACCCTGACCGAAAGGATTGGTCAAACTTTTGGACTCGGTCTTGTGGGCATACCAGACGTCCTTCAAGACCCCTTTTGGTACATCTTTCTTTCACCTCGTTTATGGAAAGCCCTACCATTTACCTGTTGAGATTAGGCATAAGTCACTTTAAGATGTCAAATACATACTTTTGGATCCAGTGAGTGTAGGAGATCGGAGGAGGGAAGAATTAGCAGCCCTGGAGGAGCTTAGAGATGCAGCCTTTTCAAGCAGCCTACCATACAAGGAGAGAGTGAAGGAGTGGCATGATTCTCATATCAGCCACAAGAAGTTTGAGTCAGATCAGAGAGTATGGTTGTTTGATGTCAGGCTTAGATTATTTCCCGGGAAGTTGCAAAGCAAGTGGAAGGGACCATACCTGGTCCGAGAGGTACAAGACACTGGAAGCATTGATATATCTGAAATGTCATTTGATTCTACCTTTCGTGTTAACGGGCAGCGGCTCAAACATTTCTAGATCATGAGCCACTGGTCGTTGACGTCACCCCTATTCATTTTGTGTGGGATGTGATCTTTGACTCACATCTATTGCATCCCATCCTGATTATTACTGTCTTCCACCTTGTATAGATCCAGATGTCCATATTATACCATTCTTCAATCCAACACCCCATTTGCATCTTTGATTATGCTACACTTAGTGTGTACTTTACCCTAAGTATGGGGGGGTGTCAGACTTTTGATTTTTCCTTTTGATTCTTTTTACCTCTATTTTGATGCCTATACTTAGGGATATTCTACCCTGAGTATAGGAGAGGTAGACCCAGTACATTCTTCCACTCGAATTTCCCTTTATGTACAGTCTTCTATACTTAGGATTACTTGATCCTAAGTATAGGGGGAAACACCGAGATCTATTCATTCTATTCTTTGATTCATCGTTGTAGTATAGTTTTCCTTTTCACTTCCCTATAACAAGCATGAGTTATGTCTTCTTCATCGCTCTGGATTCACTCTGAGGACATTGTTCGAGCTAAGTATAGGGGGGTGTCGTATATATTTCATATATACTTTAGCCATAACTCGTACTTTGTGTGAGTGTGTTAATAAATAAAAACGGCTAAAACCCTTTATCTAAAAAACCATACAAATTTAAATTTTTTCCTTGCATATAAAATTCTTTCTTGTACATACATAGCTATTTATAAAAATTATTTTTGTACAAATATTTGTAAAAAATTTTTGTGTAAAAAGTTTGTAAATATTTTGATATCAAACTTATGTATACAATACAAAAATCTTATAAAATGTTTGAAAAACAAAAAGTTTGCAAAAACCCTTGTGTAAATGTGTGTAAATACTTTGCAAAACTTTTGCATCCATGCATTCATTCATTCAAACATTTTTCAAAAATTTTACATATCTTCCAAAAACTTGCATAAAAAATTTTTTGTATATAATTATACAGTTTTTCTGAATCATAGTTGACATTTAAACTAGCCTGGAATTAAATTGAAAAATGGAGCTTGAATAAGACCTTAATCCATCTAATTCTAAGAGGAACCTTATGGGGCTTAGGGTTAAGACTTTTCAGGTCCATTTGGGACTTAATTCTTTGAGTCCACTAGGCTATGAGCACATGTCATCTCGATGAGCCTAAGTAGAACACTTAATAACGCACACATGACTCTCACAGACAATGGCTTTACTTGCACCAGCAACTTACACATAGCTCTCTACGGATGAGGTGGTGAGGAGGAAGTCTTCTTTGCCTCGTGGTAGCATATGAGTGTAGTACTTCTAGGCGGAACCTCTCTTCTTCTTTTAGTGAAGGAAGTGTGTCTCAACTTGGTTTGGCAGTGTTGAGGTCTAAAGACAGGAGTTGTTGGTTGCAATAAAGCTTCAAAAGAGGAATAGTCTACTGGCTCAAGAGGAAAAACTCCTTATGTATATATGTTGCACCATGTAGATATGTTGTACATATGCGCATCAAAAAAATATGCAAAAGAAAGAAAAACTCCAAAAATGTGGTGGGTCTGAGAAAATGAAATACCCACCGGAGTGTATATAGTCAAATATAGCAAAGCTTATATTACCCATTCTCATCTCATGAAGCTTGTAGCTGGGAGACTTAGCTACACTGGTTGGGCTCCCAAGGATATATGGCTACACCGGTCATGGTCTATTCTCTTCTTCCTCCTTTTCTTGAGCTGGTTGAACTTGTACTTAGACGGGAATACCCCGTTCCTCGAGGAAAGAGCTGCCAGACTAGGGCATTAGAGTTACCTTGTTGAGAGGGGTTGTCACTTTGCCATTTCTGAGGTGCGGAGCTATATATCACTTACACAGTACAAGAAAAGATTCATGCTCATTAGAGTTTGTGTATGTAGACCTGTTATGATCTAGATTGTTGAGGAGTCTTGACCATAGATTGGTAGAACTTAGAGGTTGTTGAGTTTTTAACTTAAGTCCAAATAAGGTCCCGACAAATTAATAATCCAAAGGTCTGATTGAGCTTCATACTTCAATTTAATGAAACAAGTTTAATAATCAACCTTGATTCTCCTTCGTTTTATTTTCCTTTCTCTTTTCCCTTCTTTTTCAAATAAGTGTTTGCTAAGGGACTAGCAAAAATAAAGTATAGGGGGTGATGAATCCTCATTCATCACTCTTTATTCTTTTATTTTAGCTAATTATCTTAGCAATGTATCATGTAAATAGTTGTAAATAATAAATTAGCGATAAGCATGCATCTGTTAATATTCCATAATTAGCATGTATTTGTGCAAAAATAAAAGAATAAAGAATAAAAGAAAAAGAAGGAAATATTTAGAATAAATATTGAGTGACCCAAACCTAAGAGAGGGCCCAATATGGGCCTGATCGCCAAATAAGATAAGTAGAGAGAGAGATAGGACCATTTCACCTTGTATATGTATACCCTCTATGTATATAATTTATTTTTAATAAAAATAAAATAAAAAGTTATTTTTATTTCCTTGTATATATTTCTAAAAATAAATTAAAAAGTAGAAAAACAAAATAAAAATAAAACTAGATTAGAACTCTCTCTCTCTCTCACCTTGTATATAATACATGTAAATATGTATCTTTCCCTAATTAATTTATACTTGTAAATAAATAATAAAAATAAAATGAAAATAATTTATACTCCAAAAATTATATTGTAAATAAATAAAATATAAAATTGGGGTATTTTTGTAAAAATACAAAATTAAAAAAAATTGTACAAAACACAAAGGTATTTTGTATCTGTATATAATATAATATACTATATATACCATAATTTTTTTTCATAAAAATAAATAAAAATCACAGAAAAATAGTTTGGAAAATAACAAATATTTTTCATTTTGTAAACTTTTTTATTTAAAATTATTTGTTGTTTTTAATTGATTTTACAAATATTTTTGGTTATCTTTTTTTATTGGTCCAAAAGGAATGTTGACTCCGATCAAGTACCCCTCCCGGACTCCCCCTTACGCAGATCCGATTTTTCCTCAGTGTTCACCGATTTTTCCAAACCTGATCTGCCCACATCCTTCTCCATTTCGTGGCTCCGATTATCGAGGGGAGATCCACGATCCTCGCCCGTTGATTCCTTTAAAGATCTGCTCCTCGGTTCACGTGCTTTGATCCGAATCTTTTGAGTACCTGAGACTGCCCTATAAATTCTTCACTCGCCTCCCCAGCTCACCAGCTCGCGCCGTACCCTTCTCTGATACCTGAGACACCTTCGCCTTGGTGACAGCAACCGGAGGCCACTCTTGGCGCTCGGAGAGGAGCTATGTAGCCGACGCTCAACTGTCGTGGCCGGATCACCGCCGCGAGGAGCCTTCTTCGCCAGCTGCAGCGTAGTCGAGGCAAAGACCCCGTCGTCCAACTCCCCTGGAGCTCACGATCACACTAGGTCCTTCAGGTATCCATTCCATAGTTCCTAGCTCCTTTGGTTATTCAATCTTTCATTTGCCATCCGCCGTCGCTCCACCAGCTCCAGCCTGCCGGTCGGAGCTTCGTATCCTTCATACACCCGTTCAGATCGACACTCCCGCTCATCCTCCATCTTCCCTTGCATCCTGATCACCCTGACCTTGGCTTGGATAGCCAAGATTAGTTCATCGGTCTCATCTATCATTCTCGTCGGAGACCCACCTCCCATCCACCGTCACTTCTCTCTATTTCAGACCCAATAACCCCGACTGGAGCATAGCTCCGAGTCAAAGCTATCTCGTGCAGGACTTGATGCGTGCAAAGACCGTCCAGATCGCCCTCGACTACCTTCGCTGGAGTGCTTCCAGTTCTCAGTCGACGCCACATTCATCCAACCGTCAACCAATCCATTAGAGTCAATCACCCGACATGTAAGGGGAGTCCCATCCTTTTGGCGCATCCAGATCCTTCATCGGAGCTACCGATCACTCCCGGTGCTCCGACGAAGTTCGCCCCAGCTCAGTTCTTCCAGAGGACTTTTCCAGCGTTGGCTCGTCCGCATCTCCAAACGTCATCGCACCCATCCATTCATCTGGAGGTGTCAGACCGTTAGATGTCAGATCTCACGTCCCGTACGAGCCACGTAGCTGACTTCTGACAACCGTCAGATTTGACACATGATGCGTCTAGAGCCGTTCATTCACGCCCAACCAGCAGCTGACAGCTGTCCCTCACGCGCCTCATCACGTGCCTCCATGGCTATATTGCTCATTCTACACTACTTTTATTTTCATTTTTATTTTAGTCTGTAAAATAAAGTATACAGTTAGACCATCTTGTACTTTGGTACCTGTAGTTTTCCATATTTGCACTTTAGTCCTGCCTGTGTGGACCCGTGCTTCGTCACGTGTTTTTCTGGGATATTTGCAGTAGGACCCCTGAATTTCTTTACTGTCGTGGTTTGAAGTTCTAGTTTTCATAATTGCAAATATGCTCCTGTGAATGTTGTTTATAACATGTGCGGATTTTGATGGGAAAATTACAGATTGGGCTCTAAGTTTTTCTTGCGTGTTACGTTGTGATCCTGGGACTTATTTTCTTTGCGTTTGGTCCCTGTGAGCTATATGGCTTGTCTTTGATTAAATAAATAGCTAAATTTCTCCAAAAATCACGAAATTTTGACACATAGCTCCTTCCACTATATAGGAATTTTGATGATTTTTGCATTGTGTTCTGATTTCATTTATTATTTTCTAAAATTCAAAAACCACAAAAAATGTCCTTGTTTGTTTTTCAAAAGCCGGCTAAAAATATCAAAATACCTTGAAAAATTCCAAAAAAATCCTGATTGCTTCTTTTGTATTGTTTAAGTTTCTATGCAATTTTCGTTTTGTTCCCATTCATAAAACCCATAAAAATTGAAAAGAGTAAAGATTTTTAAAAAATTATTAAAAATTCATAAAAAAATAAAAAAAATATATGTTTTCCTCTTCTATAGGTAGATTATATGTTGTAGTTTCTCATAAAAATATAGCTAGAATTTTATAGCATTTTAATTAATTTTAATTTGCCTTTAGATTCTAGTTGGACATTGCTTCTTGTTTTTTATTTTATTTTATTTTTAGAAAATTATTTAAAATCAGAAAACCCTATAAAATTCACAAAAACACTTTAATATTTTAAAAACCTAAAAATATTTTTGTTTTGAATTTTTGTATATGTTTGATCCTTTGAATAATTGCTTGAAGGTGATTTTTGGCTTTCTTTTTATTCCTTAATAAAAAATCATAAAAATTTTGAAAAAATAAAAACCATTTATTCTCTTTCTTTCCTTGGTTTCCCGACTACTTAGGTTTTCCATCTCGTGCTCCTTGTGATCGACCTTGGTAGCTATACCAGGTAAAATAAACTAGCAAGACCGCTTGCCACATTTTGATTGCTTTATTTCTTCATTTGGTGTTCTTATTTTTCCGTTGAGCCCGGTTCGGGTGATTGAGGTCGCAACGACCATTGATATCACTTAACCTTAGTCGCTCGGGCCGCTCATCACCGCTCATCAGAATGGCGCCGTTGTCGAGGAGCATGGCTTAGTAGTCGGTTTTCTTGATTCCTTATTTGCTTCTTCTAGTTGTGTTTGATTTTCTAACTGTGATCTGACATATTTTCTGTTGTTCTATTTCTTGCGAGGGGACCCGAAGTACGAGGTAGGCGCTCCTAGGAGTGTCGGCGCACCCAAGCGAAGCAGAGGCGACTTGTTTCTTCATCGAGCAGTAGGGGAGCGTAGGAGAGCGGAAGCAGAAGATTTGGAGGATTTGTGTTGTTTAGAACTTTTAGCATTATTATTGTAATAAACATGGACTCAGACTGTGGACTTTGGGCTTGGCTTATCGGGGTCTGTTTCACCGTGCACCGGTGTGCTCGGTGGACCTCACTGCGGTTTTCGTCGATTTTGTTTTATCGCCTTTACTTCCTTTTGATTCTCGAAGGATTTGGCCCCTAGACTTAGGAATTTTATTGATTGTAACATAATTAATTAAGGCCCAACCCTAATTATCTGCATGCACCTATAGATCGTTAATTGGACCTTATTAATTAAATCATAATAAAAAGTTAGTTTAATTAGACTTGAGTTCACGTGCCGTGAGGAACCACATACAGCGCTCGCAAGACCTATTGTGACGGGCACCGAGTGGTTCCCAAGATCGGACTCCGGACTTGGTCTGATTGGCTAGCTACTGCTCTTCTTGTGTAGAAATTACTTCATCTAAGGCCAGTTTCTTCTTGCATCATATATGTAGTTTTAATCATGTCTTTTAATTTATGCTCGGATCATCCTGCATGTAGAAAGCTAGAATCAGGTATGCACTCTGCATGCATCATTGTGTTTGATCGGACATCGGCTTTTTAGACTTCTCCCTTTGTTTTGGACTTAAAATAATCAGGAGATTGAAAAATTCGTTAGGTATTGCTTACTATTGAAAAATACCTAAAAAAACCATAAAATTGGGAGTGCTAAACATACTTGATCATAAAAGAGACTCACCGAAAAATTTGTCTTGAGAGAGCAATCCCCTCATTGTTTGGTTTTGGAAGAGTGAGAGAGTGATAGGCACACTAGGATAGAGCCATGCCTGAACTCTTGGTATACTATTGGCCTTATATACGGGACAACCTGTTGAGAGCATTGGGTTCCTACCAGCTTGCTTAACCGCTCTGATAGACTGAATTATCACCTAATAAAATCGACAAGATAAAATACTGAACTTTTACGGTCATCAGCTAAGTGTCGAGTAGGTGAATTGGGGGTTTATTTTTACTGATCTTGTTTGTTTACAGATCTCATCCACCTTCCTCTCCAGATCACGACGATGGGACAGAGATCCTTAGGCAGCCTTTGGTTTCACCGCTTTCGATCACTACGTCCCATTCAGCTAGGTTGGTTCGTGAGAGCTCAGACCTGCTCTCCGAACCCGAGTTTGACTCTGCCCTGTTCCCCCTCGACCACCCTTCTACCAGTCCCGCAGTGCCAGAGCAGAGACTACAACATATGTATATTCATTTGATGACACATGAGTTCGGGTCTTTTACCTTTGTAAAGACCATGGCCAGCAGCGAGGAGCGCACTGATGAACCCAGCTAGACACACACTTATGTTCTTGATCAGGGTGCCATCAACAACACCTTGGTAGCCTCCCTAGAGACTATGCAGCGATATATTAGAGATCAGGGGCCTTTCATGGTTGACATGCGCAGGGAGATGGCCCAGATGCGAGCAGATAGAGAGCAGAACAGAGCCGGTGGAGGAGGAGACATTCGAGAGCAGGGAGGAGCAGATGGACCACTTCCATATGAGCATGCAGAGCCTGTCCGACCAGCATGCTCCATGAGAGAGTTGCACAACCCTGGTGCAACTCTAACACACCGTTGGATTCAGCTGCCTGCCATTCTGGGAGACTTCAATCTCCTCCCTCAGACTATCCATTTACTGCTCAGATTTCACGGGATAGCCATCGAGGAGCCACACCTCAATCTCCAGGAGTTTGAGATGATCTACATCATGATCCACGATTGATTCGTAGACGAGGATACCATCAAGATGATGGCTTTTCCGTTCTCCCTCATAGACAAAGCATCCTATTGGCTGAAGCAATTAGGGAGATACGTGACATCGTGGGAACAACTCCGGAATGAGTACTTGAATAAGTACTATCCACTCGGTCGGACGAATGCAGCGCGAGCCCTCATCAACAACTTCTCCATGCTTCCCAACGAGCAGTTTCAGGAGGCATGGGACCGATTCGGGGAGCTTATCGACCGGTGTCCACATTACGACATATCCAAGCCCAACTAAGTGCAGAGCTTCTTTTATGGGCTGACACCGGAGCTACAGGGGCTCGTGAACGCCTCTTGTGGGGGATCCTATTTTGCAAAGGGTGAGGATCAAGTCTGGGCCTATCTATAAGAAGATGGCTGAGAACTACACTATCATGTCCCAGACCCGACTCTACACTCAGGGAAGCCCCATCAACAGGTTGTGTCCTACCAAAGGATCACACGGATCGATGTAGGTCCATCCACTTCATCAGCAGCCGCAACACATGCAGAGTCATCCACTGCTGATATGGGTATCATCAATGAGAAGTTGGACCACGACTAGCTCATTGAGAAGAAGCAATGACATGGTATGTCATAGATGGATCAGATGGCACATACGCTGAGTGACCTGAAGACCCAGATCATGTGTCTCCAGGAGGCACAGATGGCTCCTCAGCCCAGTCTTAGGTCACGGGCATATCCTAGCAGCAGCTACTCGACCCATCACTCTGCCCAGCACCGACATGTTCACCATTTTCATGTGGAGCCTTTCCAGCAGCCGCAGCAATAGTACTTCCAGCCGCCACCGTCTCAAGACACACAGATGGTGGTGTACCTGCAGGATCGGCCCCTGGTAGTCCTTCCCCCACCTCCTTACGAGCAGGGAGCCATTGATGGACGTCAACGGGATTGCTACGACCGACCACAACCTGGGATCCACTGAGACCATCCCAGATTCTGTTGTCAGTCGGAGGTGCCTCTTCCCAGTAGTAGCCTCCAGCTCAGGGTGGGCAGTATAGCCAGCAGCAGCAGTCCCAGTTCCCACAATCATAGTAGCACTGCCAGTAGGGTCCTCGTCCCTACTAGCAGGGACAGCCCGTGGATGCAGCAACAATAGCCTCAGTAGTATTCTCACCAGTAGCCCCCTCATCCTTCCCAGCAGCAGCCTCACTTCTAGAGAGGCAACCCATCCGATTCTCATTTGCCAGTCTATGAGAACCCAACACTTGAAAACTTGGCCCGCCTTGTTGTTGAGCAACATTCCACTTTAGACGGGAGATGGACGAGGTTCTGTCAAGAGATGAAGGAGATCATCAAGGGCAAAGCCTCCATACATGCTCAGATCGAGCCCAATCTGAAGAGAAAGTTTGAGCAGGCACAGTTCACAGAGACCACAACTCCTAGTGATTCTTTGGGTGATATTGCTTCATATACATTTGATGTTGACTTTGTCACACTTAGGAACGGTAGGATGCCAGCCGGCGATGCCTCGTCTGAGCGATGACACATGAGGACACAGGAGCGCCAGACGAGGAGGGAAGCAATGCTGATGTCTTTCATGATGATGATGATGATGGTGGTGGTGGTGTTGATGCCACAAGGATGTAGATCCAGCCGACGGTACTGAGGTCGTCGCTTCACCAGTTGCAGGGGGTGGTGTTGATGCCACCAGCCATTCAGATGCTGAGCCAGAGAGCAGTACCGATGTCGTAGTTCCAGATGTCGCGGGTGGTACTGAGGCCACCCCTTCTATTCCTATTGCATTTCCTTCGATTTCTCTATCTCGGGACTATTTAGATGAAATCCAAAAAAATAATAAAGGAAAGGGTTATTTATTTGCGAGTCCATCTACGATGCTTGGAGATATTTGTATGGATTTTGATTCATCTCAGCAGCAGGGACCCATTCCTAGCCTCCATCTGAGGAGGGTCCAGCCATCCCCTTCCCTCAATCACTCCGCTTGGCTAAGGGAATAAAAAAGAAATTTCAAAAATCTCAGCAGTTAGAGTTCAGCCAGCAGATGATAGACAGATTCCAGATTTAGCTGACTCTATAGGAGGCCCTTGAGCACATTCTCTCTTCCAGAGGAACCTTAGAGAGAAGACTACCATTCGCAGGAAGAAGAGGAATCACCATGCAGAGATCCATGTGCTCACTAGGGCCACCTTCTTCGCCATTCAGAACCGTCTGCCAGCCAAGAGGCCAGATGCAGGAGCTCCCTATGTCAGATGTCACATCCATGAGCAGAGATTCGATCAAACTCTATTAGACAGCGACTCTTCCATCAACCTACTTCTGGCAGCCTTACTCGACCTATTCGAGTTTGGCCCTCTTCGATAGAGCAGGACAGTCCTTCAGTTTGCTGATAGATCTGTCAAGAGACCGAAGGGGTTGTTGAAGGTCGTGGTTGTCACAATTCAGGGACTGCAATTCCCCGTGGACTTCGTTGCGTTGGACATGGAGATCCCTGAGTCTTTGACCGATAACCCCATCATTTAGGATGCCCATTCTTGGCCACAGCCAAGGCAGTGTCCGATCATGATAGTAGGAATGTGTACTTTCGCGTCGAGGGTGAGAGTATACAAATAGAGACGGTCGATAAGACTAGAGCGCAAGATTCAGCCTGCTCAGAGCATCTCAACGATTCAGAGCAGATGACAGAGGCAGAGCGAGACATCCACCAGGAGTACGATTTTGTGATTACTGATGATGAAGTCGCTTGGTCTGATCCCGTTTTCACGAGCCATCCTCTCACATTACGATACTTTAGAGTCGTAGATTTCAACAGAGGAGGGCTTGGAGAGCACACTCTTCGTAGAGGACACATTCGAGGCTGCAGACCCCGTTCCGGATAGTGAGGTAGTTTCTTTCCCTTGTGATCCAGATTCAGATCCCTTGGAGTCAGATATTAATTTGGCAGAGTTTGATAGAATGATACCATGTCTTTCCAATAGAGCCAGCAGCTAGGGTGGAGACTGATCCGATACAAGGCACAAATACACCAGCAGAGCAGTCTACACCAGGTTTACATGATCAGCGAGAGATCTCCCATGCAGATTTGGTCGCCTTCACTCAGACTTTTCAGAGACCAGATTTACCAGCTCCTAGTTGACCAGTGTTGAAGCCCTTGCCGCTGTCGCTGAAGTATAGATTCCTTACTGGTGAGCATGAGATGTACTCAGTCCATTATCTCGGCGGATTTGACTGGAGAGCAAGATCTCGTTTGATGGAGGTTCTTGAAAGGAACTGCAAGGCAATAGGATGGAGGGTAGCTGATCTTCTATGGATAAGTCCGGCCCTGTGCTCCCACCATATCTATATCAAAGAGGATGCTAAGCCATCGCGTGAGTTCCAGCGATGGCTAAACCCATATCTTCAAGAGGTTATCATGAACGAGATCTCGAAATGGTGGACCACGGATTTTAACTACCCCATCTCCGACTCTAAGTGGGTTAGTCCATTACATGTGGTGCTCAAGAAGACGAGTATCACTACAATTGTGAGCGAGTCTGGAGAGGAGATAGCTACCCGGGTACCCACTTCTTGGAGGGTATGTGTGGACTACAGACGATTGAATCAGACCACAAAGAAGGAACATTTTCTGCTACCTTTTATTGATCAAATTATCGAGAGGCTAGCTAGGAAGAGTCATTACTATTTTCTTGACGGGTACTCCGGCTACAATCAGGTGGCCATTGCGCCCGAAGATCAAGACAAGACTACATTCACCTGTCCGTTTGGGATGTATGCTTTCAGATGTATGCCCTTTGGTCTATGTAACACTCCGACGACATTCCAAAGGTTCATGTTGTCTATCTATTCGGACTTGGTGGGTGACTGCTTAAAGGTCTTCATGGATGATTTTTCTGTCTATGGCGATGGGTTTTATGCTTGTCTTGAATGCCTAGACCGTGTCCTTCAGCGCTGCATTGAGGTCCATATCTATCTCTATCTTAGGAGAAGAGTCACTTCATGGTGACTCAAGGGACGATGCTTGTATCATCTCCAACAGGAGCATGGAGGTTGATCCGGCCAAGGTGGATATCATCAAGAAACTCAATCCACCATCCAACTTGCGACAGTTACAGTCCTTTCTAGGGCACGTCAGTTTCTATCGACAATTCATTCATGATATCAGCAGGATTGCCCGACCATTGACTGATTTGCTGACTACAGACACTGAGTTCATTGTAGATGATAAGTGTCTCTGCATCATTTGAGACTCTCAAGAGTCTAGTTGTTCAGGTTCCCGTCCTTCATCCGCCTGATTGGTCTCTCCCATTAGAGATCATGACGGATGTCTCTGATTTTACCGTGGGGGGGCGTGCTAGGATAGGAGGAGGGGTGGAGTGCCTTTTGCCATTCACTACACTAGCCGTACATTGGATGCCACGCAATGGAACTATACTGTCACTGAGAAGGAGATGCCAGCCATAGTTTTTGCCTTGGATAAGTTCAGATCATATATCATTGGATCTAGAGTGACTATCTTTACTGATCATACCACCATCATGTACCTCATGGGAAAGAAGGATGCCAAAGAGAGATTGATTAGATGGATCCTTCTACTCCAGGAGTTGATATTGAGATTAAGGATAAGCCTGGAGTCAAGAATGTAGTGGTGGATCATCTCTCCCGATTAGGGCATCTTGAGGAATCTAAGCAGATCGATCCTATTTTTGAGACCTTCCCAGATGAGGCGATCCTTGCTATCGCCTCGCTCACGTGGTATTCCGACATTGTGGACTATCTTGTTTCTAAGAAAGTTCCACAAGGTTGGCCCAAGCAACGACTTGAGACCTTCCTAGTGAAGGACAAGTCTTACCATGGGAGGATCCCATCCTTTATCATGAAGGAGGGGATAGTGTCTGGCGTCGGTGCATTCCTCAGGAGGAGCACCATAGCGTCCTCACCTACTGCCACAAGCTGGAGGCAAGGGGACATCACTCTGGGAGGAGAATGGCACGGAAAGTGCTCCAATCCGGCATATGGTGGCCTACCCTCTTCAAGGATTCTGATGAATTCGTGAAGAGGTGTACCGACTGTCATAGGATGGGAACATGTGGACATCGTGACATGATGCTGATGCAACCCATTCACTTCTATGAGATTTTTGATGCATGGGGCATTGATTTCATGGGTCCATTCCCTAAGAGTTAGGGATTTGAGTACATTCTGTTGGCCATGGATTATGTTAGTCGTTGGGTTGAGGCCATCCCCGCCCGAACCGTGGATGCTAGGACTGTTTGCAGATTTTTAAGGAAGCATATCATTTCACGGTTCGGGGTACCTAGAATTTTGATATCTGACAGGAGGTCTCATTTCATCAACGACAAAGTAAAGGCCCTTGCTAGCGATTCATCATTGAGCATTGTGTAGCCACTCCATATCACCCTCAGACCAATGGCCTTACTAAAGTATCGAACATGGAGATCAAGACGATATTTTAGAAGGTAGTCCGCCCAGACCCAAAGGATTGGTCACAGCTTTTGGACTCAGTCTTGTAGGTGTATCGGACTTCCTTAAAGACACCTTTGGGTACATCTCCCTTTCATCTCGTGTATGGCAAGCCTGCCATTTACCTGTTGAGATTAGGCACAAGTCACTTTGGCTTGTCACATATATATTATTGGATCCAGTGAGTATAGGAGATCAAAGGAAGGCAGAATTGGCAGCTCAGGAGGAGCTCAGAGACTCAACCTTTCAAGCAGCCTACATTACAAAGAGCAAGTGAAGGATTGGCATGATTCTCATATCAGCCATAAGCAGTTTGAGCCAGATCAGAGAGTATAGTTAATTGATGCCAGGCTTAGATTATTTCCAAGGAAGTTGCAGAGCAAGAGGAAGGGACCATACTGGTCCGAAAGGTACATGACAATGGAGTATTGATATATCTGAGATGTCATCTGAGTCTACCTTTCGTGTTAACGGGCAACGACTCAAACCATATCTAGATCATGAGCCACTGGTCGTTGACGTCGCCCCTATTCATTTTGCATGAGATGTGGTCTTTGACTCACATCTATTACATCTCATGCATGATTATCACAGTCTTTGCCTTGTATAGATCCAGATGTACATATCATCCCATTCTTTAGTCCAACACCCCATTTGCATCTTATGATTATGTTATACTTAGGGTGTACTTTACCTTAAGTATAGGAGGGGATGTCGGACTCTTGATTATTCTTCTGATTCTTTTACCTCGGTTTTGCTACCTATACTTAGGGATATTTAACCCTAAGTATAGGGAAGGTAAATCATGTACATCTTAATCACTCGGTTTTCCCTTATGTACAACCCGCTATACTTAGGATTACTTGATCCTAAGTATAGGGGGAAAACATCGAGCTCTCTTCATTCTATTCTTTAATTCATCGTTGTAATATAGCTTTCCTTTTCACTTCCCTATACTAAGCAAGTTATTCTTCTTCATCGCTCTTGATCCACTTTGAGGACATCGTTCGAGCTAAGTATAGGGGGGTGTCATATATATTACATATATACTTTAGCCATAACTCTACTTTGTGTGAGTGTGTTAATAAATAAAATGGCTAAAACCTTTGCCTAAAACCACAAAATTTAAAAATTTTCTTGTACATAAATTCTTTCTTGCACATACATAGCTATTTATACAAATTATTTTTGTACAAATGTTTGTAGAAATATTTTGATTGTAAAAATCTTGTAAATATTTTGATATCAAAATTATGTTTATAGTATAAAATTTTTGTAAAATGTTTGAAAAATAAATGTTTGCAAAACCCTTGTGTAAATGTTGTTTAAATAGATGGCAAAACTTCTTTATCTATGCATTTATTCAAACATTTTGCAAAAATTTGCATAAAAAGATTTTTGTATATACTTGTACAGTTTTCTAAATCATGAGTGACATTTAAACTAGCCTGGAATTAAATTGAAAAATGGAGCTTGGTTAAGACCTTAACCAACCTAATTCTAAGAGGAACCCTATAGAGCTTAGGGTTAAGACTCTTCAGGTCATTTGGGACTTAATTCTTTGAGTCCACTAGGCTATGATCACATGTCATCTTGATGAGACTAAGTAGAGAACTTAACAACGCACACATGACTCTCACAGACAATGGTTTTATTTGCACCTACACATTACACATAGCTCTCTACGGATGAGGTGGTGAGGAGGAAGTTTTCTTTGGCTCGAGGTAGCATACGAGGGTAGTACTTCTAGGTGGAACCTCTCGCCTTCTTTTAATGAAGGAAGTGCGTCTCAACTTGGTCTGGTGGTGTTGAGGTCTAAAGACAAGAGTTGTGGGTTGCAATAATGCTTCAAAAGAGGGATAGTCTACTGATTCAAGAGGAAAAAGTCCTTATGTATATATGCTGCACCATGTAGATATGTTGTACATAGGCACATCAAAAAAAGTGTACAAAAGAAAGAAAAAATCCAAAAAGTGGTGGGTCTGATTGAAAATAAAATACCCACCGGAGTGTATATAGCCAAATAAAGCAAAGCTTATGTTACCCATTCTCATCTCATGAGGCTTGCAGTGGGAGACTTAGCTACACTGATTGGGCTCCCAAGGATACATGACTACAGTGGTCATGGTCCATTCTCTTCTTCCTCCTCTTCTTGAGCCGGTTGCACTTGAACTTAGAAGGGAATACCCGCTCCTCGAAGAAAGAGCTACTGGACTAGGGAATTAGAGTTACCTTGTTAAGGGGGGTTGTTACCCTTGTCATTTCTGAGGTGGGGAGCTACTTATCACTTACACAGTACAAGAAAAGATTCATGGTCATTAGAGTTTGTGTATGTAGACTTGTTCTGATCTAGAGCATTGAGGAGTCTTAACCATAGATTGGTGGAGCTTAGAGGTTGTTGAGTTTTAAACCAAGGTCCAAATAAGGTTTCGACAAACTAATAATCCAAAGGCCTGATTGAGCTCCATACTTCAATTTAATGAAAGATAAGTTTAATAATCAATCTTGACTCTCCTTTTTCTTTCTCTTTCTCTTTTCACTTCTTTTTCAAATAAATGTTTGCTAAGGGACTAGCAAAAGTAAAGTATAGGGGGTGATGAATCCCCCATTCAACACTCTTTATTTTTTTTTTATTTTAGCTAATTATCTTGGCAATGCATCATGTAAATAGGTGTAAAAATAATAACTTAGCAATATGCATGCATGTGTTTAATAGTGCATAATTAGCATGTATATGTGCAAAAATAAAAATAAAGAATAAAAAGAAAAAGAAGGAAGTATTTAGAATAAATACTGAGTGACCCAAACCCCAAGAGAGGGCCAAGCATTGGCCTGATCGCCAAATAAAAATAAGTAGAGAGATATAGGGCCACTCCACCTTATATATATGTATCATGGGTGTACATAATTTATTTTTGTAAAAATAAAAATAAAAACATGTTTTTACCTCCTTGTATATGTTTTTAAAAATAAAATAAAAATCAAAAAAATAAAATAAAATAAAAAGAAAATAAAATACTCTCTCTCACTTGTACATAATACGTGTATATATATTTCCTTCTCTATTTAGTATATACCTGTAAATACATAATAAAAATAAAACAAAAATTGTTCTATACTCCAAAAATTATTTTTGTAAATAAATAAAATATAAAATTGGAGTATCTGTACGAAAATAAAAAATTAAAAATAATTAAAACGATACCTAGGTATAATATACCTGTATATAACACAATATATTGTATATAGAATAATCATTTTTTCATAAAAATAAATAAAAATCATAGAAAAATCTCTTGAAAATAACAAACATTTTTTATTTTATTCATTTTTTAATTTAAATTCATTTACTATTTTAAAATTATTTATCTTTCATTTTCCTAGCTATTTCGTCGTGTAGCAGGCTTTGTCCTTATTCTAGCCTACTTGTGATTAGTCCACGTCCGAAATGTTGACTCGGGTCAACCCCCTCTTCTAGGGCTTGACCCGACCCGATCTCTCTGCCGGACCTCCTTCTCAAATTTCGTTAGGCCTGATTGCGTGCTCGTTTGCTCCAAAACTCCGCTCGTGCCTTCCCCATGGATCCAAGATCCTCGCGGATCCCAAGGGAAATGCGGATCTTTCTCATATTGCGTGCCCTGGCCCGATCTCTCCAGCCACCTGAGACTACTATAAATGCCTTCATCCGCTTCCCCAGGTCGGTAGCTCATGCCTCACTCCCTCTCGATACCATAGAAATCTTTGGCGTGGTGAGAGCCGCCTGAGGAACCTCTTGGTGGTCAGTTTGATGCAATGACGTCAACACTCCTCCTTCGTGGTCGGACCTCCGCTGCGAAAAGCCTCCCTCGCCTTCCGCCACTTGGTCGAGGCCATAACCCCCGCCGACCATCCTCGCCTGTAGACCAGGAAACTATCCAACCCTTCAGGTGAGACTCTTATCGTTCCCCATTACCATTTCCATTCCAATCTTTTGTTTGATCGTCGCCTTCGCTCCGCCAGCTTCGACTAGCCGGTCGGAGTTCCGTCATCCACATCCATCCATTTTGATACCCTCTTACGCTCACCCTCCATCATCCTATGCAATCTGATCATCCTGATCATCATCGACCTAGTCGAGATTAGGCTTGAGGTCTCATCTACCGCACCTTCGCCGGAGACCAACTCCCATCCCTCGCCGCTTCTTTGCTTTCAGCTCCAATAACCCAGACCGGAGCGTAGCCCCGAGTTTCGTCTTTGCCTTGCAGGTACCCTTGAGCCGTGAGGTGCCCCATCTGCCTTCCAGTTGCATGGCAGAGCTGCTCTAGACCGAGCTCCGCCATCTAACCTATCCGACCGTCCGCCGGATGATCATACCCCATTGCTCCACGTGAAGTGCCTCCCCGGAGGTGCTCAACCTGTTGGAGGTTTGATCGGAGCTGCGGATTCCTTTCGATTCCCCTTCAAAGTTCGCCAGCCCCTTGTTCATTCACCATCCTCTGTCACCGTTGGATGAAGAGTGGAGCATCAGTTTCCATCTAAGCGGCCCATCGTTGCAGCTTTCCAGCCGTGGATCTGACGCCATCTAACACATCTGAGCCGTACACGTAGGGGACATTCCCTGAGCGTCAGATCAGCCTGCATAGAGGATCAGAGCCGCACGATCTCACCTACTAGCGACCGACACGTGGACTTCCACGCGTGACTTATGTGCCCCAAGGGTATATTGCTCTGTTTACCCTGCATTTATTTCACTTTATGCTTCAGTCCAAAAATTAAATGTTGTACTTGAACCTTTTTGCTATCTAGTCCTTGTAGTTTCTGTTATTTGCAGTTTAGCACTTCCTATTTGAGGATACATGCCTTGTCACGTGAGTAGTGGTGTATTTGCATTTTTCGCTCTGAACTTATCTTGTGTTACGGCTTGAATGAAAGTTTTTCAAATTTGCATATATACCCCTGTGAATGCTGATTTGGTACATGTGCGTATTTGATTGGTTAAATTACATATTTTTACTGGACCTTATTGCTTGTTATCATGTGGTCTTGAAACTAAAATAAATTGCATTTAGGTCTATATAACTAGTTTGTCTTGTTTTTACTCAAATAAATATCAAACTACTCCAAAAATTCCAAAAGTTTTACACGTAGCTCCTGCTATTGTGTAGTATTTTTAGTAATTTTTGCGATACATTTTGATTTTATTTTATATTTTCTAAAATTCAAAAACCCTAAAAAGTGTCTCTATCTACTATTAGAAATCAATTAAAAATATAAAAATATCTTTAAAATTCCCAAAAAAATTTTGTATGTGCTTGTTTCATCTCGTTTTACTTTCTGTCTTTTTCGAGAGGTGGATGGGAGAGCAGCCTTTCTGAGCGAGACTCTGGTGATTTTTATTCCATTATCTTTTATAAAACACCTAAAAATTGCAAAAACTAAAAACCTCATAAAAATCATTAAGAAATCTATAAAAATAAAAAAAATGTGTTTTCAGTTCCTGTAGATAGATTTCATCTAATACTTTGACATAAAATTGCTGCTAGGATTTTATAGCATTTTAAATAATTTTAATTTGCCTTTATATCCAAGCTTTACATTGCTTGATGTTTTTAGTCTCACTTCATTTTTAGAAAATTACATAAAAATCAGGATAACACCATAAAATATCCAAAAACATCTGAAAATTTTTAAATCATAAAATATTTTTTGAATTTTTGAGTACTTTTGGGCTTTCAAATAATTGCTTGAGTGTTGCTTTTATCATTTCTCTAATCCTTTTCTTAAAATAAATCATAAAAAATTAAAATCCACAAAAAATACTTGTATTTCTTGGATTACCTGACTACTTCGTAGGTTTCATTCCGTGCTCCTTATGTTCGACCCTGGTGGCTATACCAGGTTAAATAATTAGTAAGATCGCTTACTTTGCTTTCTCATGCTTGATTGATTTCTATGGTGGTCTGATTTTTCTCGTTGAACCGTTAGAGTGGTTGAGGTTGCAACAACATTTGATATCACTTAACCTTAGTCGCTCGGGCCGCTCATCAGTTGGCCATGGCCCATTTCGTTCTTTTTCCATTGAATTGTTTCATGGTATTTAATATGTATAAATGATTTTATTAATATCACTTATACGTTATATAACTAATATAAGTAGTTTACATGTTACTTGACATGTAAACTATTAAATTTTATTTAAAACTAGTGTCACATATGAAAAACTTGGTGTGTATCATATTAATACATGTATTATTTAGCTTATATTTGTACATTTTTTATTTTTTCAGGTCGGGCCGGCCCATGCCCAAATCTCCTAACCCAAGCCCGATCCATGAGCGGGCTGGACAGGCTGGGCGGGCGGGCCCCCAGCCCGTTGGTTAGGTCTAGTCTCCGCCATACCATGGCAACTGGAAACAGAATCAGTACCTGCAGCTGCAGTACCGACCATAGCTACAACATCACTCGTACTCGATTATTCCTTATTAGCACCAACATCCTTAGTATCAACAGTACCACCCTTCTCCTTAATATAATTCTTTGCATTCCTACCTGCAGCCTCCACACCATTCCCAATATCAGCATGATCAACATACTGAACCATCCGAGGTTGCTCCTGTGAACCTTGTATTGGATTTCTTAGCTTAGTTACTGAAGAGCCACGCTGAGATGAGCCAGATGTTTGATAACATCATCGTCGCCAAAACACCAATTCTGACATTGGTGGAGGCAAACCCCGATGATTTTAGAAAGAACGAGGAAGTAGTCTATGATATTCTCATTGGTCTAAAAGAGTCAGATGTGCGTGAATTGTTTTTATCTAATGCTATCACTCTTAGGAATGGTAGGTCCTTGCAGCCTAGTGCCACATGAAGGGGAAGAATAAAGCTTCACCTGACGAATCATCCTTTTCTGCATCAGTCAATCCAACAGTCAGGTCGGGTGAGGAAAAAGAAGATGGAGAAGCATCAAACTCACTTATTTGAGATTTGAGGGGTGGGTCTAGCGGGCGCATGTGAAAAGCTGGACAAGTATCGACATGCCACTGTTTGCCAATGCTTGTAAACAGAACGCATGATCGATTCCAGGGCTCATTTTGTATGCAATCTCCTCCCCAAAATCCGTCTCCAGCGATTTCCAATCCCAATCCACCGCTGCTGATGAGCATCCGTTGCATCCCTCTTGCCCACCATCCCCTTCGTTGAGGTTATTCAACGACTTCTCTCATCTATTTTTGGTTTTTGTTGCATATTTATGGAGAAATAATAGATATAGAGTTTGTATGATTTTGATATTTTTCACCAATCTATGATAAATTTGAGGTTATATATTTTTTAGTCTATAATCATTTGCTTAACATGTATTAATGTTTGATTTGATTTCCGATTATATGTGATTTAGAAATGTAAGTTGTAGGTTTGTGTGTTGAAATGTGGGTGTTAATATGTGATGTTCGTTCTTTAATCTACACAATTAGTCAGTTATATGTATTTTTCATCTATGTGTTTTCCTTATTATACTATGTATGTGTTTGATGAAATGACTAAGAGAAACTGTAGATGTTCAATACATGTTTGTCCGTATGTAATGATGTTTGTGCTGGTATGTGTATTAATGTGTGCGTTGGTGTTTATATGTGAGTGTAGGAATATATGTGGGTGCGTGTGCGCGCGTGTGTGTGTGCGCGCGTTTGAGTGCAAGTGTTGTTGTGTGCATTGGTCTCTTATAGTGCTCCTCTACTTCCTTACAGTATTCTGCTGCCAATCTTCGGAGGAGAGACGCAAGTAAATTTCAAGAGCATATCTTTCTCTTTGAGATTGAAGGAAGATGAGTAATGAAACTCCAACAAATGATGATGTTGAAGACATGATTTTTGCGAATTTGCATGAAAGCACATGCCACTGTGAAGAGAACTTTAAGAGAATCATTTCCTCTTTCATGTCGATAGCGTAGAGCTATGTCAAAGGGTCTCTTGATACATTTGAGTATATCAATATTCTTGCCTCTGTGAGGAATTCATACAAGCACTTTATGGAGAAGAGATTAATAAACATTAATATATTTCACACGGCCTGCAACATCTGTCTCTAGAACATCTTTGTTGTTAAAGTTCATGCAACAACTTGCATTTGTTTATACTTGAAGGATGATAATAGATTTTGATAGTTACATCTAGTCTTGCTGGAGTTATTATTGGAGAGAGTGTGGGTGATTAGATACGGATCATAGTACAAGAAAGTTCCCTGATTCCTTGTGGTATTACCAACTTCTATGATCTCGTTTTTAATAATCTTTGAAAGGAATATGTTTTAAATCCGAAATTAGACCGTGCAGTGGATTTCGCATTAATAACGGAAGTTGTTATGCTCAAGTCCTTTTTGTTCAGATTCCTAGATTTCTATTGGGTTTGCATAGCTCATCTGGATCCTCGAGTGGAACGGGTTCTAAGGGGCTATGAAAATCTGAACTTCCATTTCATGGAGCGATGCAATATCCCTTGGATTGATAATTACTTGCAAGGAGTTGAAGTGGTTGATATGACCCTCCGAACTTTAGCGAAGCAAAGCTTTTATTTTGGAAGACTTAACCTTATATATCGCTTATGTGGATGTAGACTTCTTGAGAATCAGGGCTGTTGTAATCCCAAAAGTGTTCAAAATACTGTGTTAGTTAAGGTATCCGATTTCATTTGGGCTCCAGATTTTGGTGGTTAATTGTGGAGCATCTTCAGATTCAACGAATTAAAAAAAAAGAATTCTATACGATGCATCATTATCAACTGCTGCCTAAAAACAAAGGAGGACCTCAATTAGTGTATACTTGGAACATTCATGTGTTTGATATCAATGCATAATATAGATTCATTTTTGGATTTGTTTAATATGTTGATGGTAACTAAAATTATATGTAGGTGAAGTTGTATGATGTCAATGTGAAGCTGTATATACAAAGGTGTGTACATGATTTTTCTTTTGATGAGTAAATTGGGGTTGTTTTTACAATTATATAGGTGTATGGGTGTGTGTACATGATAATTTCAAGACAAATAGTTATGTTATAATAAATTTTTATCACATTAAATATTAGTTAATGTGGCTAATAATGTTACATTAACTTATACTTAGGTAGATAATAAGGTTAAAATATTAATTTATTACTAAATCACACAAATCAATCACATATAGTGCGTCCTTCCACAGTAGATGGTATGTAACCTTGCACAGAGGGAGGCATGTGCAATACATTAGAGGATTTTATCACCTTTAATTGTGTTACATATATATTATAATTTTCACGATATTATTGGACTTACTTCAGAATGATATATCCCGGTCAATGGTCATGGATTTTGATGTGTGCATGTGGAAGAATATTTTTGTAGATACAATTTCGATAATTACCATTGAAACACTATATTTAGGCACTAATTTATGGTCACATAGGTCTATATCCCCCATGTTAATCAATCAAATATACATAAATGATAGGTCAACATAAATGAATAAATATTTTAAGATCATTTTATAGTTTCATTTGTAGCACGTACAAATGTATGACATAAAATGATCTTAAAATATTACAATTATGTTGTCATTCTTAGTTCAAAGGTTCGGATTAAAGGGGTTTATAAGGATTCAAACTTTACTATAAGGCGATCATTGTCACATGTCGTAGTTTATATCTGATGAAAATTCAGCCACATAACCCCTTCATCTTTGGTATACTAAACCAATCATAATCTACTATTAATATTATCACTACGATGATACTGTTAAGAGTTGATTATGATTGATATTTGGAGTATATTAGAGGGGTTAGGAGTTATGCTAATGAATTTTTCTCAGTATAAACATGCATGTGACTACGATCGTTTTGTAGTAAGTTTGAATCTTTATGTATGGGTTTAAGTGATAACTTAATGAAAATACTTCTCTTAGTAAAAATAGTTTTAGGCCAACAATGGGTTAGGATTTACATCTTCTCTTCTCATTTAACTTATTGAACTGTTACACTCAGATGACAACGATGACCAATAGATATTGGATGTACAAGAATGTAGATGATGGTCATGTTTTAGAGACTTTTCAAATAGGTGTTCAAGAATTTATGGAATTTTCTTATGCCGAAGGTTCTCATGTGGTGGATTTAGATAATACTAACTTGTGTTTGTGTCAAAAGGATCGTCTGCTTAAGAGGAGATCTAAGGAATTCAGTTGCATCTTTTTAAAAATGATTTCATGCAAGGATGCCATATTTGGTGGAGCCAGGGAAAGGTCATTGATTACACGACCAATGAGTCAAATGATGCGGATAACATTAATCTATTCGTAGAAATTGTTATGGACATTACATGTCTAAAGGTTTAACCTTAATTGTTATGATGAAGAGGACCACATGGTGAGTCAGAAGACTTCTACGAGTTGTTGAAAAAGGCAGAAGAGACTTTATATTCGGGTTGTAAGACATATTTAAAACTCTCAGCAGTTTCAAAGCTTTTACAAATTAAGATGATGTATATTATGACTGTAATTTTGATGCTATATTGATAATTCTAAAGAAGATGTTACTTGAAGATGTTGTATTACTTAAAAATTATTATAATGGAAAGTTTTACGATAATTTCCTTTGACTCCGAGACAGAAGCGATTATATTATTTTAAAAAATCGGTAAATACATATTATGGCATGCAGAGCATGGTCAAGAAGAGTATATGGAGCATACATAGGAGTTTGATTGTTGGAAAACATTGACGTCAACTTTTTCTTTATTTTCATAGGAAAGAAAGAATTGGAAGGATTTAATCATCATGGTAGATGTTAAGATTACTTTTTTTGGTTAGTGATGACAACACTTAAAATCTATCTCCATGGTTGTATAATAAGAGATAATTTTTGTTTTTATCATTGTTGGTGTTAGGACCTACGCATCCAGGAAAATACATTGATGTGCACTTATGTCCTCTTAATGATGAGTTGAAGATGCCCTGGATCGCTGTAGTCGATACATATGATGTCCATGGTTGTATAATATGAAAGTCGCTCTACTCTTACAATAAATGACTTTCTAGCTTATGAATGTTATCTGGATGGAGTATGCATGTACGTAAAAGTTATCTATATTGTATGGAGAATACAAAATCCTCTTGGTTTCATAGTTCGTAAAAGTTGTCTATATTTCATGTCATAGTCGTCTTTTTACAAACAATCATCCATATCGGAGACAGAAACGGGCATTTAAGAGGACCATCGAACTTTTAGATCCTCCGACAATTAAATATGGTGATACGATATTATCAAGTTTAGAGGAATTTGAAAATTCAACTGCGGACAATGAGAAAATTACAAAACCTCTAACTAGTTTTGGTGATAGTCATAACTAGATTAAGAAGAGTGTATTTTGAGAGTTGCCTTATTGGAGGAAGTTATTGATATGACATAATTTACATATTATGCATATCGAGAAAAATATCTTCGATAACATCTTTTATACAACTATGAATGTAACTAATCATGCAAAAGATATGATAAATTTCCATTGTGATTTATGGATCATTTGGAATCGTTTAGAGTTATATATAAACAATCTTAATAATGGAAGGGTTAAATTTACTTTATCTTAATGGAAGAGAAAAATTGGGAATTTATTAAAAAAATATAAGGGCGCAATTGATGTTACAAAAAAGATGCATAACTAATATTGCAGAAGTTAAAAAAAGCACAAGTGATAACATTCCTAAAAGAAAATATGGAAGTTACATTTTTTTTCCTTTTATTGTAGTGTGAATACGTTTGGATTTTTAGGTAGCATATTTTTGTTATTAAATTTGTTTTGAGTTGATTTTTACCTAGAGATTGAGATTTTCCAAGTTTGAAAGTACTTGCAGTGGTTGGTCTCTTTGCTATTCGATTTTATCTTTTGATTGCTTGGATATTGTATCTCATCCATTCTATACTGTACCAAATTATCACATATAAAATGTATTAAAAAAAACTGCAGCTCCGGCACTTTTTCTTAGTCCACCGTCAAATTCTTCTCATCTCAAATATTAAATTAAAGATGTTTTGCACCATCACGACGGTTCCATGATTTGTTCTTATGGTATTCATATCTTCCATTGAATGATTGAGATAATACGAAGGGCGTTGTTTTAATCAGTGTTTTTTGAAATGGGACCGGACCATCCGGTGCGACCGGTGAACCGGGCCTGGATCGGTCTAGTTAACCGGTTTATGCTAGTTTGGTTCGATTATTCAAATTTTAATTAACCCATCCGGTTCAACTCATTTTTTATCCGGTTTAATCACATTTAATTTTTAAATTATTTAAAAATTTTGTTGGTAGTGAGAGTTAAACAGATCACATTTGGTTACCTATTGCACACTTCTAACCAACTACACTAACACAACTTTTTGTATGTATTGGGTTTTAAATATAATTAAACTATTATCATGTTATAAAGTATCTAGTCCAAATAATATATGTATATATATATATATGATATGTATGATATTTGATGATGTATAAGAAATACTTTAAGGATTTTATCACTTGTGCCCTTCCAAACTATCGCAATATCAGTTATGCCCCTATCTTTTTGGTAATATCAGTTGTGCCCCTCACTTCTTGCTCCGTCATCAGTTGTGCCCTTCCGTCAGATTGACCGTCAATGAGTTGACTTAACCATGGTTTCATCAAACTTTGGTACAGTTAAGAGGGGTATTATTGTCCAGACCTCTTTATCTTCTTCCTCATCCATTTGTTCTTCTTCCTTTCTCCTCATAATTTCTCTCTCTTAGTGACACCTTCATGCATCCATTGAATCTCTAAAATTTTTGCATTTTCACGGATATATCACTCATTACGGATCAAACGGTGAATTTTATTGAATTTTTTGATGAATTTTTATGAATCAATTAATAAAAAATGTACCTTAATTTAACATAAACTGCAGCTTGAGGAGGAGGTGCGGGGCGACCTGGGCGCGGGGGCAGGGGCGGAGGGGCTGCAACCTGGGCGCGAGGGGGGGGGGGGGGGGTCACAGGTAGGGGTGTGCATGGAGCGGGTAACCGACCCGTTCAACCATGATCCGCCCCGACCCGTCAATATCGGGTCAACGGATCAACCCGACCCGTTCCAACGGATACCCGTACTAACGGATACCCAAATTATTTGAACGGGTATCGGTTACCCACGGGTACCCGCGGATCATTTCCACAAAAACCTGCACTGTACATATTTAAGTAATGGATGCCTGCATACATAAATCTGCATTGTACAACAAATTATTTGATGTCCACTAATAAAGCCAAGCAACTATAGTCAAACTTCCATCCAGCGATTTTGATAACATATGGAATAATTAAAACTGATTAAAAAATGTCGTTTAATCATCTAACAGTGAATATCAAGACAGACACAAAAGTTGACAATAGAATAAAATTTCATTCTAGAGAAGTTCAAAGTCTAAAATCCTAGATGAAACAGTAATTGTGCCCCCTGTTACTCCTTTGCAGCAGCTTCCTATCAATGATATAATCAACGAGTTTTTTGTGAAATAGTCAACATTGGATCAACACCGACTTTCTGGTTCTTTTGCTTCACATGACCCATGAGAAGTCAGTGTGAGACAGATCAGACCAGATGATTATGCTAACATGCAAATTGACCTGCACATTCATTAAAGATAATCCAGTGTGAGACAGATCAGACCAGATGATTTGGTTTTGTTTCTAGAATCTCAAAATAAGTCAGAAGTCAAGCATGCCAACCGACAGAAGCATTCACCAATCCGATTTTGGGATATCTTCATTGCATGAAAATTGTTTGACAATTTAAAAATAGAGTCACGACATGTGGAAAGGAAAAAACAATTGATCACATTCATTGAAATTGTGCCATCAAATTCGCAGTTCTGTTCACATGGATAAATAAGCTGCACAGTACCTAGAAGGGGGGAAGAGTAAAGAGAGGAGCATCTGAGGTAGGGAGGATATAAGGTACGTCCCTCATATATATACAGGTAAACAAGCACCTCCATCACTGAAGGGTTCCAACATAAAGAGGATAAATGAACTTTAATGAGACAATAGGTTGGATGTATGTATGTACCATCAAGAGATGCAACGAGAGCAATAAAGAAAGAGACCAGAGACTCAGAGTAATAACAAGGAAGCTTGAAGTCCACAGGCGGATAATGGCAGGGAGTATACACTGATAGACCCCTCGCTTACATCAGAAATTCTCGTATTTAGAGAATTCACTTGTCCAAGTAGGTCGTAGTAAATGGAGCTCTAGAAAGGAAGAATGGACATCATGCGGAGATATTTCGAAGTGTGTTGAACGAAAAAAACACTTGTAAACCGCACTATCTATCGAGGCAATGGCTTAATCGTTTAATACATCAAATCTCTTTCATTTAATATCATGTTTAAGAATGGAGCTCTAGAAAGGAAGATCATTTAATACATCAAATTACTAATTTCTCTTTCATCAAATCTCACAAAAAGTATTATAATATACCATCTTGTCATCTAATCACTGTAAATATCATGTTTTTAAAATACAGAATTATGTATATAACACCTACCTAAGAACGGCAAATTAGAATGTGCACATCAAGACACAAATGGTGTAAATCATCTGCATGGTTTTAGGTCTTGTGAGAGCACAACATGTCTTTTTTCCCATAATTAACAATGCTAGGTATGTGTCGAGCATATATATATATTTGAAATATATATACATTGATCAAATCATGTTAACAAGAAGAAGAAGAAAATGGAAAAATAAACAATTAGAAAAGAAACAAAAAATGATAGTTTTATTTACACAATACTTACGTGCTTCTACTTGGAAAAAATCAAAGTTTGTCAGCAATGGTCCGAAGTGGTATGATCAATATTTGTGAAAATATGGTCCTCATTTGCGTTTCTTTCTCCTACACATCATTAAAATGTAAGTTACAATTTATTATGATGAAATAAATTACAACAGTACCAAATAAAACAAATAAATACAAATAACTTACTTGACTCCATTTCAGGCTCTTCTGAATTTTCCTCAATAAGAAGTGAACTACTTGATTCTTGAAACCAATTTTGTCCACAAATAAGAGCTTCAACCATTTTTGGGGATAGAGAGCTACGGAATGAATCAAGTACACGACCACCGGCGCTAAAAGCTGACTCGGACGCTACTGTTGAAGTTGGCATTGCCAACAAATCACGTGCCATCGCAGATAAGATACGAAATTTCGAAGAATTCGATCTCCACCAAATTAGTATATCGAATGTCTTATTATTACGATCCTCACAATCTTCTCCCAAGTATTTGTCTAATTCGCTTTTGTTATCCATTCTCCCTTGACTTGAGTATTGTTGATCATACAACCTTGTCATAAAGCCTTCAATGTCTTGCACATCATCAATTTCTTCATTCACTTCATGCACCAAAGTGGAAGATGGTACATTTAAGAATGGTACAACGGAGGAATACGCATCATACATCGAAGATAAAACAATAGCACCTTTTCCTTCATACTTGTAGCTTTCTCACAATCATATGATTGATCAATCATCCAATTGACATAAGTTAACTTGTATCGTGGATCTACAATAATGGCTAGAAATAACATAATGTTTATGTTATCAACTTTAGACCAATATTTATCATACTTAGCCTTCATCTTTGAAGCCATCAAATGAGTTTGTGGATCACCACTTCTGCATCTCCGAGAAAGAATTATACCAATGCCAAGCATAACTTGCATGTATTCATTTCCAGTTACATATTTAGAACCAGATAACTTCAAAGTAGCATCATAGAAAATTTTTAAAAATGGTAACAGTGTGCGAGCGTGATCCCAATCATAACTCAGTGGCAAACCTTTATTTCTTGAAGATGTAAGATCATCAACATACTTGGGATCTACCGTCTCCAACAAATCAAATGCTTTCTCAAACTTAATTGCAGATTCTAACATTAAGCACGTAGAATTCCATCTGGTCTCAACATCCAAGCTTACAAGGCTCCTTGATAATATTTTCTCCTTTCTATGCATGATTTAAATTTTTGTTCCCGATTCGGAGATGATTTTACATACTTCACAGCTGATCGAATTCTGAAAATCGAATCATCCATATATGTTAAGCCTTCTCTTACAACAAGATTTAGAATATGCACTGCACATCTCAAGTGTAAGTATTCACCACCAAGAATTGTACCCTTCCAGTTGTTAAGCCTTTTCTTTAAATATTGAATGCCTACGTCATTTGAGCTTGCATTATCCACAGTTATAGTCATCACTCTCTCTATACCCCAATCTAGCAAACAATTCTCTACGGCTTTGCCTATGACTTCACCTGAATGACCAGATATTGGACAAAAGTTATTATTTTCTTGTGTAAAATCCAATCAGCATCAATGAAGTGAGCTGTGAGACACATGTAGCATAAATTCTGGCATGATGTCCATGTGTCTGTGGTAAGAGAAATCCTTGAAGAGAGCTTTGCAAAAGAATTCTTGATGTTCGTCTTTTCTTTTACATACTCATCAAAAGACTCTCAAGATACGGTAAAACGAGAAGGTACTTTAAACTGAGGTATTGCAACATTGCAAAAATGACGGAAGCCCTCACGTTCTACGCTCCTAAATGGCATCTCGTCAACAATGATCATTCTTATAAGAGCTTTTCGGCATTCCTCTTGATCAAACCTATAGGACTTAGGTGAATGAATTGGAGCAATCCCAACATTTTGAATAGATTTACGTTGTACCATCTTCATCTTCTCGGCTTTGTCATTTCCTACGAACTTTTCGCATCTCAATAAATGGTTATTCAAGCTACTAGTGCCATGAGAAGGTGGGCATTTGAGAAGATCTCACAATACCTACAAATTCCTCGTCTTTCATTTTGATCTTCACAATCATCAACAATGAAATGTTTCCATACCCATGATGGCTTTCGTGAAGATGAGCTTCCACTCTTTTTTTTGTGAAGACTTGGTAGGATGAAGGGGCTTCTCCATGTTGGTGATCTCATTTTGAACCTGACCAAGCCCCACAGATCGAGCTTCTGTGCTCGAATCCATAGTATCATCCATGCTCGACATCTAATATCACAACTAAGTTAGTTTGTATATTCAAAAATATAAAGTTTTTTAAACTGTAGACGTAAGTTAAAAGAATAAACAAGCATGTGTAAGGGATTGTGGGTGTGGGTGGTGACAAACAAGTAACTTTTAAATGGATACATTAATTGTTCATTTTAGTTCTTAGTAATATACCCAAGATATATACATTGTTCCAACCCACCAACCACATCTGGAAAATCTGATTATGGGCGTTAGAAGCTAAACTCAGGCAACAGTTCTCCCATCTTAAGAGGTACTGATGAACAAAAATCGGGGGTGAAGGAGAGTCTCACTGCAGATTCTGTGCGCCGAGAGGATACCGAATCCATGTTTAAGTTGCCGGTAAGGGAGTATTATGATGCCAGTCCAGATCAGTGCAGCAGGGAGGTTCCTTGCTTTGTAGAGCAGGGTCCCTTTCCTCAAGTAGAATATAATACTTGTTATCAGTAACTGAGATACTTGTTGAAATAAAACTCCATAACTCTAATATATGCTCCGGCAGGAACTGGGTAAAGGTTATTTGTGAATTCTATAAACGTGGACCTTATTGGGAAATAAAACCTTAATGTTTCACATAATACATGATGTATTCATATTCATTAACATACAATGATGAAATTTCTAATGCCCAATGAATCATAGTGCTTGTTGAGTAGTTTGTTTGATGAGATGAACCAACAACTGCAACATGCATGAGATAATGATATTATGAGATGTTGAACGATATACTCTGTTATGCATAAACACTTATAGGTGATCTGTAATATTTGTTGATTTTCTCTAAGCATGAAATGAGGTACTTAGTGAAGCATGCAGTAGAGTGGTTGTCAACTAGACAATGAGAAACCTTCGACAATCAACTAGATGTTATAATTTAGCGATGGATACCTTGACCTAACAACCTCGGGACGTCGGGCGTGATCAATGAGATGGATGCCTCGAGCACGGTCAAGGAGATGGTGGAGGGTGGTGTCGAGGAAATGGAGGAGCACAGGATGTGGCGGCGAAGGTTTTAAGGTGGTGGAGGCGGCGAGGGGGTGGAGGCGGCGGGGCGGCGGCGGCGGCGAGGGTTCGATGGTGTTGGAGCCTTGGAGGCGGCGGCGAGCCGGCGAGGGTTTGGTGCCTTGGTGGTGCTGGACCTGTTGGGCTGCTGGCGGCGGCAGGGAGGGGACTCGGGAGACAGTGGCAGGGAGGGGACTCGGAGAGGGTTTTGAAGATCGATCCTCGATTCCTCGGGGTAGCACCAAAAGGATGGGGGCATCGGGTTTTGGGGCTATTCACGGGTTGCCCCGTGGGTAACCGATCTCAATCGGATCGGTGCCCCAAATTTAATGGGTTCATCACAACGGTTACCCGACCCATGATGGCATATTGGATACCAACGGTTTTTATATCAACTATTATGGATTGGGTCGGGTATCCGTCCGACCCTAAAACCGTGCACAGCCCTAGTCACAGGGGGGCATCGGGGATAGGGGTTGTGGGGGCGGAGGGGGGAGGGGCTGCGACCTGGGGGGGCACGGGGGCACGGGCTGCGGGGGGCAGAGGTGGGAGGGGTTGCGACCTGGGCGCGGGGGCGGCGGTGGCAGGGGCGGAGGGTGGAGCTGCGGGGGTGAAGTGCGAGGGTCGTATGGGAGGTGCGGGGGGCGGAGGAGCCTGCTACGGGGGGGGGGGGGGGGCAGGAGGCAAGAGCAACTCGGGGCGGGGGCAAGGGGGCGGAGGGGAGACCTGGGGTGGAGCGCCGGGGCAGAGCGCTGGGGCGGAGCGCCGGGGCAGGACGGTGGGGCAAGGGGGAGGCGCGGGGTTGCGGGGGCCTGCAGGCGCAGCAGGGGCAGAGGGAGGAGGCAGGGGCGGGGGGAGGAGGCAGGGGCAGGAGGATGAGGAAGATGAAGAGGAGGGAAGAGGAGGGAGGAGGAAGATGAACAGTGGTGTTGGACTTTTCAATTCATTTGTTTTCATTTTATTCCTGATGTGTCCCTAAAGATACCACCCGTTTGCGTTTGGGATGGACGGTCACTAACCCGAGGGGCACCAGTGATAAAATAGCAAGAAGTGAGGGGCACAAATGATATTATCAAAAAGATAGGGGCATAAGTGATATTGCGATAGTTTGGAGGGGCACAAGTGATAAAATCCCAATACTTTATGTATAGTGTAAAATATATACATTATCTATATATTTTATATATATTTCAAGTATATATATATAGAGAGAGGAGTGATCCTATGAGAGCAAAATTTTGTGAGAGCAAAATTATATATATATAATTTCATTTCGGTTTGATTAGCCGGTTCAACCATTTTTTTTCAGCGGTCCGATTTTATCTTATTTTAAATAATGACGACGTCATCATCCGGTTGAACTAATTTGATTACATGATTCGACTCGATCCGACCATTTCATCAAAGTTTCCAGTTCGGTGTAGAATTTGGTTTAAAAACCTTGATTTTAATCAGAGTATTTTTAAAATCAAAACCAATATCTTTTAAATCTTTTATAATTCTGGCAATGATGCGGTACATCCTACGCAAACAGTGGGGTATACGTACATAATGCGAATACGTATACTGATACTGATAGGTATAAAAGCAGATAATATATCGATAATATCCATATTCGCATACGTGCTGCACAGTTTGAGCATTGATCGTCACGTCCACCACCAATCCGTCATCATCTTTCTCATCATTTGGAAACCACAGGATATTTGAAAGAATGGACGGCCACTTGTTTTCTTCTGAATGGGACAGGGGATAGATATGTATGTTGATAGACCACGTACCTGTGTAAGGTATATAGAATTTAATTAATACGATTTAATTAATATGAATATATGCAAGTAGACGTCCCCATGAGATACGGACGGCAGTGGCAGGTCGACGTCAAATCGATCGCTTCTTAATGAACAGACTGATAGAATGCTTCTGTCATGCATCAGTTTATTAATTAATGTCACGCATCCATTTGAAATATGTAATCTCTTTGTATATACTCCTTTGATGGGTACGAATCCAAGAGGACATGGGAGCGTAGAATTTTTCGATCCCCAATTTATCACAGTTGAGTTAAGACGTTGTCAGGTTCTTCTGCACAATGTCAAACTAAGACAACTGAGGATACAATCTAATCGAAAAAGAATTAAACTCAGATCCGCAATGAATTCTTAACATGGAAAACCCCCATGTGAGGGTAAGTACTAAGAACCAATGGATTGATTTAGTGGTGCAAACTAAATTGACTCTGTTGTTCGATTAGTATATAATAAATTGAAAAACACTTGATTCGGAATGAAATCTATCAAATGGTAATTTAACTTGACGATTGAATTCCCAAGTGAATTGAATGTGAATTATATAGAGATTTTTATCACGCGTGTCCTCTTTAATTATTGTAATATCAATTATACTCCTTACTTTTTTGCAATATCAGACCTCGAACCTCTCCACAGGCTGAATCATCTGCAATCTTCTTCAAATCACCGATGCACGTTTCATCTAACAGGTAAGATTTTTTTACTCAATCTTATTTTTACTAGTTGTTCACTTATTTTCCTAATGTACACTTCTTAGTCTAAATATTATATGAACATCTGGATTTTTTCGCATTTAATCATACATCCATGCATACCATTCTAGCGATTCTCTTCGTTTCTCCATTATCGTTTCATCTCTAATTTTTTTCCTAGCGCAACGTGCCTGGAGAACTCATCTAGGGTTCTTTTTCTTCACGATGTTCGAACCCTCCATTCCATCTCATAGCTACTTCAAATCGTTTGGTTGGGCTTTGCCTTGTCTTTGTACTAATATTGCAGATGATTGAGTTTCATTGATCTAAATCCGTAGCTGTGCTATGGTCTCTATCTTCTCCACCGGAATTACTTCACCGACAGGTCACAACAAGTGCTCCCACATCATACTCAGTTCATCTCTGATATCGCGGAGTCTTTAGGAAGGTCATCTAACCTTTAGCGGTGGAAGAGGAGCAAGGCGGAGATAAAGCACCCTCGTTGGAGCCCAGTCCGAGCTCCACCACCTGTAGAGGAGAAGAAGAACATAGGAGTAGCAGTCACCATTAGATCCCCTACATTGGGCGTGATCCAGCGACCATCATCAAGCCATGTTGCACGCTCGAAGCAACGGTTCATCACTCAGGCTCGGTCTACGAGCCTCTTACAAATCACCAGAGGCGGCCACGTAGACCAACCCTCGGCCCCCAAGCCTAGTCAGGTCACATGGAGCGCATAGATGATGTGAAGAATTTGTAGCGTCGATCTTATAGTTCAGTTTATTTGCAGATAAGCCCTTCATCCTTTGTGTAGATTGCATTTTAGCCCTTGCGGCTGATTATAATTACATTTCAATCCAGTTTTATCCTTATTTGTTATAAACCTTGTTATTTTTATTGCAAAAATACCCCTGAATTAATTGAATATCTTTGATTTTGGTCTCATTTGAAAGTTATTTTGATGAATTTTATTTTAGCATGATTTATTACAAATAATGATTTAAAAATTACGTTAGATTTGTTCTTTTTCTTAAGTACTTGGATTGATTTGTAATATACATTGAAAAAGGACTATTTATGTGGATTTTAACTTGATAATCACATTGAATCTTAATGACTCATTTCTAATTATATGTTAGTAACGTTCTTCCATCATTGAGTGATTTAATTATTAGTAATTAATTAAACATCAGAGTGAAATTAAAGAATTAATCATTATTTAATGCTTTTGAGACTTAGACCATCATATGCCCGATTAATGTTGTAATTATCCTCAAATCAATTCAGGGTATTTTTGTGATTACTCCAAGTTTTTATTATGTCTTGGACAATTGGGAATTCCATAATTGTATTGTTTATGCATCATTGTCTTCATTAATATAAGTGCATAAAAATATTTTAAAAAACCGTTTTATTTGTGATTTATGCATCCGCTCAATATAATCATTCTATATATTGTTATATTAAATATTTGGCACTTAAGATTAATCACCTAATTTCTCATATCCCTTTGTTCGATCTTGAACTTCCTAAGTTTATAAATTCAAACCGAGAACCTCATCACTGAGATTCTTCTCGGATCTGCATGATCCGCTAAGTGTCTGTGCTACATCGGATACAAATTAACCGATGCATTTAGCTATTCATAATATGGCACCATTGCCGGGGGCACGACATGTTTTGTGATTATTTTTAGGTCAAAATATCTATTTAGTGATTTTTTGGTTAATTATTTTGAGCATGTATTTTCGGATTGTTTCCTTTGTGTGTTTCATGAATTGTTGTTGTTTTCGCGAAATTGATTATTTTAAATCTATCAAGAAATGATCTAATATCAGATTATTTTGTGGTAGGCCCGTGAAGTTGATGACTTTTGGAAGATCGCAAAGGAGAGGAGTTTGGAGTTTCCTACTGAAGAGTCTATGAAGTAGGATTTTAGAGAGAGTTAATTTAGTTAATTAAGTCCATTTTCATTGTGTTGTTATTAATTTGTAACTTAATTACCTATTTATAACAGTTCTCGATTGAGATCTCGCGTGTGTAACAAAGGCCTTGTTAACTTTATTGTTCTTTCTGTGGTTGTATCGAGAGTGATTCTCGACTTGAGTGGCATTTTAGATCAAAGCACTATTCCAAATTAGACATATCACATGTCATCTTTTGGCTCGATCTATTTCGTAATTTAGGATACACCATAATCTCATAAGATCACAATTACAAAAAACTTAGGAGATTCATAGACGCACATAGCATACATTCAACTTTGCCAAATTAAATTGATTTCTTCACCACTAATAGAACTTATTGCTTAGGTGTGATTTTCAACTTACATCATATTTATAGTTTTAAAAATTCAATCTAGGCATCCACATGGAGAGTGTTGTGAATCGTTGTAAGTATCTCTAAACATTGCATGCATCATTTGATTTTCTCTTGCATTCTATTTTTTCGTTTCTTCCTCAGTTTTACCAACTTAAGGAAAAAAGAAAAGGGACTATATATTAGGCGATACTTGTGGTCATATAAATTCAAAGTGATAACCAACTCTTAAATCGGGACTGAATTATGCAAGTTGACCTAATTAATTTGGAATAAAACCAAGTATTATGGGCAGTAAAACCCTCATTGTTTGCAAGTTCTTACCCCCAGAAAGAGTGGGTGAGGACGTAGCTCCTAAGGAATAGAGCTAAAAATCCTTGTACTTGTGCCCTAAGCGCTTAGACTCACTTTGAGGGTCATGTTATTGCTGCAATCACTTGCCTCCGACCATTAGAAGGAGTAGTCTTGTTCATGTTGGTATGTTTCGCCAGCTTGAACTTGAACTGCATTAAGGGACTACACTTGTGAGATGGCATGATTGTTTTGAATTACTAAAATTAAAAATTGACAACATAATAAGTCCATCATCCTGGCCTTCAGTGTTGAGTTGGCGAATCAATTCAAAGGGGTTTGTAATAATTGATGTGTGACTAACTCCGCACATTTACGTTCCTAGTAGTACTAGAATATTTTTGTATCGGGTGTGCTCCATTCTCGTATCTTTTGAAACTCAAATATGGATAATTGGTCGGATATTCTCTCAGACTTTGCGAGGTAGTCATTGCACCGCCCAAATATCATGTCTTCATAGGTCCAACTCCTTCACTTCTGGACCATTTTGGTTTAGAGATAACCTTTATTTCAAATCGGAGTATCATGATTCACTCCTTGGGGGTGGGTACATTACAACCAACACTTTTGCCTCTTTACTCACTGAGGAAGATCATTGCCTTAGTGAGATCGATTTGATTTCGTTATCTTTATCTAGATCTCATTCCAATCCTTTCTTTGATGAAGTGATGAAGATACAATTAAGATGCCTCCTAAGAAATAGAATGGGGAGGAAGAACATCGAGAGGACCCAATGCATGTAGTACTGGCTAGGCTAGTAGAATATGAACAGAACCAAGAACTTATGAGAGCACAACCTGACCAGTTACATTTGGGTAGAGATGCACAAATGGACATGTCATACAACCCTGGGTAGTATCAAATGACTAATTATTTGAACCCAGTTGAACATGAAGTTGAATATGAGTTGAAGCCGTATTTTCTTAGCTTGTTGCCTCATTTTCATGGGAATGCACATGAAGAGCCATACACATTCCTTAGGGACTTTGAGTTGATTTGTACTAACCTTAGGAATCATAGAGTTAGTCAAGACTACATTAGGCTCAAAGCCCTTCCGTTTATCTTAAAAGATAAGGCTAATTATTGGATGAAGAACCTAGGGGTAGTTGTAAATACCTTTGTGCAGTTCAAGGACCTCTTCCTGAAGAAGTTCTACCCTTTGAGTAGAACTAACTTGATGCATACACGTATGACGAGTTTCTCCTAGCTTCCTAATGAAGCATTTTGTGATACATGGGAGAGATTCAAGGATCTCTTACAAAACTCTCATTGTCACAGCTTAGAGCCTACCATCCTGGTTCAGTTTGTTTATTGCGGTCTATATCCTGAGGTGCAGGGTTTGATTAGTGCTGCTTGTTGAGGCAACTATACTTCACGAGGTGTGGACACCGTATGGAAGGTGTTCGAGAAGATGGACGAGACGAGTAGAGCACAGATCGCGAGTAGAGCTCAATTAGAGACCGTCATTCCATTCTTATCCATCAGGGATGTGAAGGCTACAATGGATCCTTTTGACATGGGCCTTATAGAAGATAAACTCACAGTGGTTGAGAGGATCAATAGGAGGATGGATGAGTTGGACAACAACTTATCGTAGCTGCCTAAGCAGATGGTAGAGCTTCTAAGAAGGTATCCAAGACAAGGGTACCTACCGTGATTGCATCTGCGGCTCCTGTATACTGTTTTCACCATATTCAGGAGCAACAGATGTCAGGGTCATTCCAAACATGGGTAAAGGAACAACCTCTAGTCCATTCTTCCCAGCGGCAACCACCTTCTGTAGAGTGTTTTTGAGGAGCCTTCATAGGTATGGGAGGTAAATGGTGTATGGTACACCAATGACCCTGCTAGGCATAGGAGTTATGGGGACCATTTTTCATGCTAGCATCCACAAACTTTTTACAACACAACATTTACTCCTACACATCTTCCCTCACCAAAGAGCTTTGGAGAAATTCCTTTTCAGGCACTGAGGCAACAACAACAGTACGCCCGTCAGTAGATGTACGAGGTGGGCCAACATGGCCCACATGTTCAGTCTCATACCCAGCAACAACAGTTCCGTGGCCATCAGGATCAATCTTCACGTTCTTCCATACCTTCTTCCCAAATGCAACATTCATCTTCAAGTCCCAATGACTTTCAGAGACAGATTCTTGAGGAGTTGCGTTCCTACATGAACGAAGTACATGATTTGAGGGTTGATCTCAATCATCTTTCCCGTCTACATAATGAGCACACCATTCCTTCTACATCCATTTCCACCCAGGTTCAGGCTAATCCCAACACCCTGAACAACACAACAACAACACCATTCTTTGGATCAGGTATACTACTCAGATTTCCACAAATCTGAGCGCTAGATCTTTCCATTTGATTGTGTTAATCATATATCTCTCAGGAGGGGATGGACCATGGTCGTACTTGATTGGGCTAGGGATATGGAGAGGACCGACTCTGAGGCTCATCCTGAGGAGACTTCAGAGGATAATGGAGCTAGGCATCTTCACTGTGATGATCACTAGCGAGCAGAGACTTCTAGGAGGAGAATGAGGAGGAGTATGAGATCAATATGATATGCATCAGATTCAGAGTCTACGGAGGACCTTGCACCTTCAGTTGAGGAGAATGCACATTCAGCAAGCATTTCTCAACATGTAGTAGATAATTCTGTTGTTATTCCAAATGTAAAAGATTCAGTTGTGAAAAATTCGATTTCTATGAATAATAAAGTGCATGTTTATATTTATTGTTATGAGTCTTCACATCCTTCTTTAGCTATCCCTTTCCCCTGTGCTCTTATGGAAGTAAAGCATATCATAAATAAGATTAAAAAAATGGTCCTGAAATGACACAATTTTGTACATATAACATAATGGTTACGGTACCATTTGATGAGTATGTGGCACATCATCATGCATTTCAGAAATATTTGAAGCTTAGATGCACACATAGCAGAGTCAACAGAAAGAAATCGAATAGTTATGTCAAGACATATGTTCTATTGGTGTTCTATTGGTTGCCACCACCTTTTATCTCAAGAACCAAAAGTTGCCACACAAGAAGAGAGATTTAGGTACACATTATGTGGTGAGTCATATCGATGACATAGTGTTTGCACGCACTCTCCTAGATAATGGTTCTTTGACCAACCTGTTACCCTCTGCTTATATGAGAAGTGAAGTGGAACCTTTACGTTGATCTAGAGATTTACTTCAGTTTGCAGATAAATCAATGAGAAAGGTTAATGGTGAGGTTAAGAATGTCATTCTCTCGATTGAGGGACAAGACTACAGAGAGGACTTCATTATCCCTGACATGGATATCCCCAATCATTGGAGAGAGTCGCATATTATCTTTGGACGGCCCTTCCTTAGTAACACTGGAGCTTCATTCGATTATCATATAGGGATGATGAATTTCTGTTCTCCAGGCGGAGAAGTGGAAGTACAAATGAAGCAGATGAAATGGCAGCGACATGATTCAGAGTCCAACACAATTTCCTCTTCCTCTTCAGCGACAGACTGCGATATAGTTAGCATAGTTGGGATTTGAAGTCATAACCCAACAATACAGAGTGAGACCCTCTCAACCGGAGAGGATATTATACACAGAGTAATTGTTGAGATGTTGCCAGAGTTCTTGAGTTCTGCATCTCCCTATTCCCTTGGTGACTTAGAAGTCCCTTTGGACTTATCGGTTCCTTCTCCTTTGGATCAATCAAGGGAATTAAATGATGAGTCGGATGCGGCTTTGGTCAGATTATCGTGTTTCTTTAGCGATATGAATCCTTATTCTTCAATTTAGTTGGTGGATAGTATTACAGATGATTCATCTCCACTATGCAGCACAGATCCATATTCAATGGTAGTTCAGTATGATGTTCCTGACAATTCTTCTTTGTCATCGTTGAAGCTGTTACCTCCTATGCTCAAGTATTCCTTTCTTGTAGGGCCAAAGAATAAATTTCCTGTCATTATTAGTTCTAGGTTGATTGTGGAGAAGGAAACTAGGTTGTTAGAAATGTTAGAAAAGAACGTCAAGGTCATATGATGGATGGTGTCGGATCTCATGGGTATAAACCCTATACTCTGTTCACACCATATTTTTGTTGAGGATAATGCAAACCTTCTGTGAGTTCCAGAGGAGAATTAATCCAAATCTACAAGAAGTAGTTAAGCAAGATATTGAAAAGTGGTGTGAAGAGGGTTTTATTTACCCAATCTCAGACTCCAAATGGGTGGCTCCTTTAGACGTTGTCCTGAAGATGTTAGGAATTCAAATGGTCACCAATGAGAAGGGCATTCAGATTGTGACACGAGTACCCATGTTGTGTCGCATTTGTGTCGATTATATGTGCCTAAATGCTATGACCAAGAAAGATCACTTCTCCTTCCTTTTATTGATCATATTGTGGAGAGGTTTAGCGGAGAAAGAGTTCTTCTGTTTTCTTGATAGGTACTCAAACTACAATCAAGTAGCCATGGCCATTGAAGATCAAGAAAGATCACTTTTACATGTCCTTTTGGTACATATGCATTCATGTGCATGCCTTTTGGGTTATGTAATACCTCAGGTACTTTTTAGCATTGCATAATTATCATGTTTGCCGAGATGGTAGGGAATTTCGTAGAAGACTTCATGGACGACTTCTCGATCTGTTCATTTGATTCTTGTTTAGCGCATTTGGATCGACTCCTTAAGAGGTATGGAGAGGTAAATCTTGTATTCTCCTAGGAAAAAAGTCAATTCATGGTTAAGGAGGGTATCATGTTGGGGTATGTCATCTCCAAAATGGAAATGGAGGTTGACCCTGCCAAGGTGGATGTGATTAAGAAACTTGATCCACCAACCAACACCAAGTTAGTAAGGTCATTTTTTAGGTATATTGGATTTTATAAACGATTTATTCATAATTTTTCTAAGATTGCCCGACCCCTGACTGAGCTCTTGGGAAAGGACACCTACTTCTTTATAGATCACAAGTGTCATGAGGCCTTTGAACACCTTAAAAAGAAGATTTGTGATTCACCAATTCCGCAGGATCTTGATTAGTCTATTGATAACATCAAATTCGCCTCTTTTATAATCGGTAATTGTAGTATAGGAGGCAAAAATCGGTCGATCAAAGACCACAATCTTTGAATGTTGTGGAATATTTTTACTTGACAAGTTTACCAAGGTCAAACACAGGGAACAGTGATTCTTAGTTTGTGGTCTTAAATTAAATTAAATAATTAATTAATGTTGATTAACTTCTGTATTGAGAAAATATATAATGCAATGAAATGCAATTAGATATAAAAATAGAAAACACAATTCAACACAAGATCTGCAATTTTATAAGATTCAACTCTCAAATAATTAGATCTCTTAATCCTTAAAAATCATCACAAATAGAAGGAGATTAAGTCCACAAATATGTAAAAATCAATATTTCAGATGCAGGTCAAATAAATCAACTTATCGAAGTTTTATCCTGCAAGAATTTCTCAAGATACTTGGCCCTTTTATTTTCCTGTAAATCACCCCTCGAAAATAATAGCCTTATATCAAATATCAGGTGAATTAGAAATTTAAACGTTTAATCACTGGCTGATCAGTCAACTTAACAACTCCTCAAATAAGTATCAAGGAATTCGATTAATTTCACCTCCTTATGTATACCCCTGCAAAGATCAATTCATTAATTAAGAAGATCAATAATCAAGAGAGACTTACTCAGATAAGATCTTCGAAAATGGGTTCCTGCAAGTTAGATCAACTTTTCTCAATAAAGTAGCACTCATATGTCAATTTTCCGTTTGCATACATTAACAGAGATTCTCAAATAATAATTATCAATAAGCAATCTCAGATCTATCTACAAATTATGCCATGTAATAGAGCATGAAAAGAGCTTCAAAATAACATATTATATGCGAAAAACGGAGTTAGTATGAGAAAGATATGCTAAAATGAAATTGCAAGAACTAAACCGTAAATAAATAAAGTTTTCCTTGCAAAGAGGTCCCTGGACGGGCTCATCTGTAATTTAACAAAGTCAGAAGGGCCTTTCTGTAATTTACCCCTAGCGGGGTAATATTTGCAAATACTGAAACGAGCAAGGGCGTCCGTGGAATTTTTCCTATGCACACGTGCATAGCACGTGCGCCAGAGGCTCGGGAGTCCCGAGCCTAGGTGGAGGCTTGGGGACTCCGAGGCTGAGGCTCGGCAGGCGGAGCTGAGGTCCGGGCGAGTCGAGCCGAGGTGGCGGCGAGTGGAGGCTCTGGTAACCCGAGCCTCGAGATATGAAGGGGCGGCTCGGGGGTCTCTACGTGGCACCACAGTAGCCGTTGGATCACGGGCTATTTCCCTGATCTAACGGCGGCTGTAGGCCGAGCGCACGGCCGAAGAGCGGTGGGCTGCAGCGCCTTCACGCGGTGGAGGCTGGTTGAGGCGCGGCGGGGGGGGGGGGGGTGAATGGGTCGGCTGGACCTTCGCCAGTCGACACATGACGGCGGAGGAGGCGAGCCGGAGATGTAGCCCGGACCTGGCGAGGCGTTGTACCTGCAAAGGTCTGCAAGGACAAAAATTGGGGGGGGGGGGGGTTGGTCCGCACTCGACAAAGCACCGGGGGGCTTGCCGGTGGGGCTGAGGCCGGAGCGAGGTGCGTCTTCGTCGGGGGAAACTGAACAACAAGGCGAAGTCTTGGATTACGCCGTGCAGCCGCGGTCACCAGCCGAGATGGTGGAAGGGCGGATGGTGGAGAAGGTGGGGGTCGGCGAGGTTTTATAGGGAGCCAGGGCGAGGGCGCAACGGCCGCGAGAGGGGAAGCGGAGCAGCCATAGGCCGTGGGTGGTTGCCTATAATGGCTGGAGGTAGGGGAAGGGGAGGGGGCAGGGGGGACTGGAGAGAGACGTGTGGTGCCATGTGGCACGCCTAGAGGCTGCCACGTGGAACCCAAAAAAATCAAAATTTAAAGATGGAAAAGAAGCAGAAGGAAACCTCAGATCAAAAAATTTTCTTCACGAAAATTGTTCGTCTCGACGAGATCTACAACTTTCTTGAAGCATTCAGGAGCAATCATCTATGATAAGTGAAATTTTCGGTGGTTTTCCATGTGTATAGAAAATCGGTTTTTTCAAGTTTTGTAATATTTTTGGTGATTTTGGAGAGGATAAAAATTATAGAAAAAATACGATAAAATACAAGCAAATTAATTACATACTAATCTATTTTTTTTGGATTTTTAATAAATAAGAAAATAGGAAAATAAAACAGAAGTGAGAAACACAATTTTTGTACAGACTCACAACGACACTTGGACTCAGTCAATTTCTTTGATTGTTGTTTTAATCTGGATTTGGATTTTTGTGTTGCTTAATAAAACTTTCGTCAGCGAACAAAAATGAAGAAGAAATAAAATTAAAAGGGTTAATGATGTACATAAAAATGTAGGTCAAAAATAGCAAAAAGTTAAAAATGCAAAAGAGGCTCAAATCCCAACTTTCACATATGAGCTCCGAATTTTACGAAATTGATGTTGTTTTGAAGGTATTTGAAAATGGAGTACTTTAAAAGTGAGTAGACCAAAATCGGACATTGTATAGGGAGATATACTCGTTTTAGTCCATCAGATGTGAAATTAAACTTTGGGATTATTTGACACTTATTGGAGTTAGTAATTTTTTATATTTTTTATTTAATAAGGTTAGTAATATATATAAAATGGAGGTGGTTTGGGATCAATCGGAGTTAGGATGAATTATTTACAAATGTGAGAAGTTAGCGGCTTTTTGAGCTAATTTACGAATGAAATTTTTAATGCAATTATGCATGATGAAATGCAAATATCATTTACACATGTATGAATGCTAATGATGCTCTGTTAATGATCAAATGCATGTGAATTTTTGGGAACCGAGCCTAATTGATCAATTTTAGCATGATGAATACGTGATTCATCATCTATTCCCTTTGAGATCATAGTTGATGCTTCGAATTTTGCTATAGGAGCTGTATTAAGGCAACGACGAGATCGGATTATATTCTTATTCACTACGCAAGCAAGGTTTTGGACCCAACACAGAGAAATTACACCGTTACAGAGAAAGAGATGCTTGTCGTAACGTGGGTTTTAGAGAAGTTTAGGTCTGTGATTCTTGGCTCAAAAGTGACAATTTATATCGGTCATTCATCCATTAGGTATCTCATGGAAAAGGACGCGAAGACGCATCTTCCTAGGTGGATATTGTTACTCCAGGAGTTTGATTTGAAAATTAAGGATAAACCTGGAATAAAAAATTTAGTGGTTGATCATCTTTTGAGGATTGAGAAAGGATTCCCCCGATTCTGAGCCTATGAGAGAAATCTTTCCAGATGAGTCAATTTACCTTGTTGACTAACTTCCATGGTATGCCAACATGGTGAACTACCTTATCTCCAAGCAAGTTCCCATGGTTGGACGAGGAGCAGTAGACCAAATCCGGCCGGATTTGGGGAATACCATTAGGAGGATCCGTTCTTTTTATTTGAAGGATCAGATTATGTATAAATAAGGTGTATTCCTCAGGAGGAATACTAGAGTGTTCTCACGTATTGTCATTCACTTGAGGTTGGAGGACACCATTCATGAAAGAGAATCACTCGTGTTATAGTGTGGTTTGTTTTGGCCGACCTTTTTCAGAGATGCCACTGATTTTGTAAGGATGTGCCATGTTTGCCAAACGATGGGAGGGATTGTTGGTTCTAGAGATGATATGCCCATACAACATGTGATTTTTTGTGATGTTTTTGATGCTTAGGGCGTAGATTTCATGGGTCCCTTCCCAAATAGCGAAGGTCTTGAGTACATGTTGTTAGAGGTAGATTATTTATCGAGATGGGTGGAGGCTATTCCAACTCGAGCCACAGAAGATAGGATTGCTTGTGAGTTCATAAAGGATCATATTATTTCACGGTTCAGGGTACCTAGAGTTTTGATATCCGATGTGGGTAGCAATTTTGTGAATGTAATGATGAAATCTTTAGCAAAGTATTATGGATTTGGACATAGAGTATCTAGTCCTTACCACCCACAATCGAACGACATGGCCGAGGTTTCAAATAGGAAGGTGAAGAGTATTCTTCAAAAGTTAGTCCGTCCCAATAGGAAGAGCTGGTCTCAGTTGTTATACCAAGTTTTATGAGCTTACAGAACGGCCTACAAGACACTTCTTGGCACTTCACCTTTTAAAATGATTTATGACAAGCCATCTCATTTATTCATTGAGTTAGTTAACCAATCTGAATGGGCAATAAAGAAGATAAACTGGAGCTGTCACTTAGGGAAGTCATGTAGAGACCTTGACCTAAATGAGTTACTAGAAATCAATAACCGTGCATATGACAACAATCTTGATATATATGGACAAAGTTGAGAGGTGGCATGATGCACATATTAGATGCAAGAACTTTGTTTCGAGAAAAAGGTATGGTTGTTTAATGCAAAGTTAAAGATTTTCTATGGGAACCATAAATCAAAGTAGATGGGTCCTTTTATGTTAAGGGATCGCATCGAAATGACAATGTAGTGATTTCAGAGCTTTCAGAGAATGCACCTTCCTTTGTGGTCAACATCTAGTTTCTTAAGCATTTTTTGGAATCAAATGAAAGATTAACCCCCGTTGAGGTAATTGACTTCATGCCTAGTGATTCAATTTCAGATTTCTTAGAAAAGGCATGATTCATCAGTATAGATTCACATCACAAGATTCAGCATCATCAGATTCTTATTTTTTCCGACTTCATTATTTATATTTACTTTGACTCTTATTCTTTTCCCTACCTACACTTAGGCTATTTTTAGTCTAAGTATAGGGGGACTCTTCTCTACATTCTCTCTACATTCTTCATTGTTTATTGTTTTTTCTATTCTTCGATCTCTTCTTTGTATTTACTTATTATTCTTTACTTAAGTTTTTCAAAACCTAAGATAGGGGAGACCATCCCTGTTTATTTATTCTGACTTATTCTTTTCTCATTTCCATACTTGTATTATTTTGGTCATCTGTTCTGGCATTCCTTTATACTTAGTTTAGCTATAGCTTCATATCACTTTGTGCTGTGAAGACATAGCAAAAACTAAGTATAGGGGGTCTACTGTATATATTACATATATACTTTAATCTTAGCTCATATTTTTAAAATTTTTAAACTATTGGGGCTACGAGTATCGTATTACATTTTTGGAACTGATGTTTGTACAAAATAATTTACAAATGATTTTGAAAATTATATACATATTTACATGATTTTCAAATGTTTACGTGGTTTGTAAGAATACAGATTGACTTATTTTGAAAAATCATTTGTAAAATATTTTGAAAATCTATATCTATATGACATTGTAGTAACAAATTTTTCAAAATTCTTTCAAAAGCTAAGGGGTGTGGGAATTAAACTCTTGTAAATAATTTCTAACTTAAAATAAAAAAATAAAAAAAATTAAATCTGTTGTGTCTCTTCAGTCTCCTTTAGTACTTTAGGTTCCTAAGAGGTTGCGACGGTTCACTGAACCGTCTTGTCCTTATTCTTTATAAGGTTGTCGTGCCTTAGTATCTTTACAGAGTACTACATGAAGGAAAGTCTGGATTTAAATTCTATATTTTAGAAGATCAATTTAATTAAGAGATTCAAATAAAAAGAGTGATGCTCATTGAGGAAGATGATTTGATAGAAGAATTAGACTTGGAGATGCCTTTACCTTTTCTTGAGGATGTTCGATTCTTGGATTCATACATTTCTTGTAAGTTGGGTCATTCTTCTGTGTCTAGTTTTTATCTTCTAAGAAAAATCCAAAAGTCTATGGCAGGATTTCAAGGTTTGATTCATCTTCTCATGATTGTGAATAATTTTGAGGCTTCCCATGTAGATATGGATATCACTTTTGAGGAAGAATGACATCATTTTTAGAAGGTTGAAATTCCAAGTTGATAAAGATCTTTCTTATTCAGATTCCAAAGTGTTCTATGTTAGGAGGAAGCAATGGAAATATTAGGCGGCATATGATTTTAAACCTCGAAGATCCAATCTTGATTTTTAAGGAATTGATGTTTGTAGTATTGTACTGGGTATCCTAGTGTGTTCTTTGTATTGTCCCAGTGTTGTTCTGTCAAGGTTATCCATTCTGTTGTCTTTATCTTAATAAAGTTAATAATTCCTTAATTCGTTTGTAAATAACTAACTTATTAACTTATTGGTTGGTGTTCTTCCCTGACACTTTCACTATGCACTCAAGGCTTGAGATATTATTTAACACTTGGTTTTAGGAGTTCCTAGACTTAGAGTTATCATATCTTAATCATTAGGATCTTGGACTTAAAAATTCGAACTTCCCTAGTTAGAAGATATGTATGCTATATTTCATGATCCCCCTTAAAGAATTTGACTATCACATCACATGAACGATTGCATTCATGATTGAAATGAGTTGAGGTATCATTTGAGGGACTAAGATTTGAGGCTTGAGTTTGGACTTGATCTATATGATGCTTGAGAACGGGATAAAATTAATGATGGCTTCATGAAACTTGAGTGTCAATATCTTAGCTATTATGGGACATGGTTCTCATACTATCTCTTGTCTTTGACCTAAAGTGCTAGGGCGTGATGACATATAATTAATAAGTTGATCAATGTGCACTAATCCTTGATAAAGGTAGTGGAGATAGCAAAAAAGAATGGAAGTTACCTCACAAACAAATTAAATGAAAAAAAATGATGAGAATGAAATGAAACGAAAATCTCATTACATTACATTACAAAGCTATATCATTATGATCTTACATTCAAGGCAAATGCTCCCAACCTTTAAATCATTAGGCTTTTATGAGTCGGTCCAGTGCCTCAAAAAGGGCTCTGCATCGCTAGTGGTACAAGTTTGGCTGCAAGTATATTAGATACTTTAAAAAGACGTACCCCTATGTATTCTCAGGAAAACAAATACAGACGGCTCAAATTTCTCTGAACGGACACACTGATTGGCAAAATAAAAATGAAAATTGTGTTGATTATTGGCACTTGGGAGAACCTTGTTCCAATGAGAGGAAGAGAAAATAAGTACACAATCCTATACCCTCCTTATTCTGACCTTCCATCAATACCTTTGAAGTTTGACGAACTAAAGAGACAGTGGATTGAGGCAAGAGTAGATTTGTTCCCTAGACTTGAGGGATGGATCCTTAGGAGAGGTTTTGATATTGGAACGTTTAGTGAAATCTTGAATCTACTCTCATGATTGCAGTCAACACTAAGTCATACTTCTTATATATATATATATGTGTGTGTGTGTGTGTGTGTGTGTGTGTGTGTGTGTGTGTGTGTGTGTGTTGAGAATCTAACAATTGGAGAAGTTGAATTCCTTTTGATTAACACTTGGATCAACTTAAAGTCTTAGGAGTTCTAAAACCTAGTGTTCTAGATCAAATCGAGCGTTGCATTATCACAAGCATGTGTTATGGAATTCACAAATTAATTTAATTTTCTAACTAATTTTTTACTTAATATCTCGAGGACAAGCTTAGCTTAAGTATAGGGGGATGATAAATCTTGTATTTTCCATGATTAATTATTCATATTATCTCCTTTACTTAAGTTAATCACAAAGATTCAATAACTTTTAATACTAATTACTAATTATTGTATTGTAAATTACTAACCATAATTCTACTATATTAACTAATCTTATTATTGTGTATTATTTTATGTATTTTCTTCATCAACTAAAAATCAAATAACAATTACTATAATAGTGTAAATAAATAAATTAACATAAAATAATATCAAAATACAAAAAAAATAAAAGAAAATTGTTTTATATTGTTATAATATGTATTTAATTTTATATATGTATAAATGGCCTCTAATCTCTTTGACTTCTACATGAAAGTTGTAGATCTCAACGAGATCTACAACTTTCATGTTTTGAGTTTTTTTTTCCAATTCTTTATCCAACTTTTTTATGTATCTTGTATTTATTCATTTCTTTGATTTCCTATTGGTCCACGTGGCTGCCCCTCGTCGCTCTGATCACCTCTCACCATGACCGTTGGATCTTGATCCAACGGTCCACGTTGCGTCGTCTAACTCCCAATTCCCTTATTCAAACAATGCAACTCTTCGTGCACACCAACTTTCTTTTATTTCCGGAAACTACCTCCGACAACATCCGCTTCAACTGCCATCTCCATTCTCTTCACCGTTCGTCCTTGAGTCACGCCAACTTCCTAACACCATCTCGTCCTTTCTCTCTTAGCCGGAGCTGGTGGTTGAAACCACCACCTTTCTTCGCCAACCATCGAACTTCCACCTCCTCAAAACCCTTTCTCTTCCTCCATCAACATTCATCCACCTTCACACGAGGAACCTCTTACCTTGCCTTCTCCATCTGTGAAAGAGAGAGAGAGAGAGTAGAAAAAGTGTATCTCTGGAGAGATCCTCTACCACCTGAAACAGTGTTGTAGCCCTCTTATCAGTGTTTCTTGAGCTCTACTTATAGCCGAAGTATCGAGCAAATACTTGAGGTCAGGTTGAACCTCTCCACAGGCTGAATCATCCAGAATCTTCTTCAAATCACCAATCCACATTTCATCTACTAGGTAAGATTTTTTTTACTCGATCTTATTTTTACTAGTTGTTCACTTACTTTCCTAGTCTACACTTCTTAGTCTAAATATGATATGAATATATGGATTTCTCTGCATCTAATCATACATCCACATGTATCATTCTAGTGATTCTTTTTGTTTCTCCATTATCGTGTCATCTCGATTTTTCTCCAAGCACAATGTGCTTGGAGAACCCATCTAGGGTTCTTTTTCTTCACGACGTTTGAACCCTCCATTACATCTCAAGCCACTTCAAATCGTTTGGTTGGGCTTTGTCTTGTCTTTGTACTAATACTACAGATGATTGAGCTTCATTTATCAGAATCCGTAGATGTGCTCCGATATCGTTCTTCTCCACCAAAATTACTTCACCGATAGGTCACAACAAGTGCTCCCTCATCATCCTCAGTTCATCTCCGACATTGCGAAGTCTTTAGGAGGGTCATCTGACCTTTAGCAGAGGCTAGGGAGCAAGGCAGAGATAAAGCACCCTTGTCGGAGCCCAGCCCGAGCTCCGTCACCTGCGGAGGAGTAGAAGAATGGATGAGTAGCAGTCACCATTGGATCCCCTACATTGTGTGTGATCCAACGACCATCATTAAGACACATCGCACACCCGAAGTAACGGTTCATCCCTCAGGCTCGGTATCCGAGCCTGCCTCCGAGCATCTTACAAATCACTAGAGGCGGCCACGTGGACCGACCCTCGACCCCCGAGCCTAGCCATTTCACGTGCAGCGCGCACGTGACGTGAGCGTCGATACTATAGTTCATCTTATTTGTAGATAATCCCTTCCTCATTTCTATAAATTGTATTTTTTTCCCTTGCGGCTTATTACAATTTCATTTCATTCTAGTTTTTTCCTTATTTGTTATAAAAACTTGTTATTTTTATTGCGAAAATGCACCTGGATTAAACATTGATTATCTTTTCATTGATAAAGCCAAATGAAGTGATTTTGGTCTCATTTGAAATCTATTTTGATGCTCTTTATTTTATTATGACTTACTATGAATAATGATCTACACCGTGTTATATTTGTTCCTTTTCTTAAGTATTTATGAGGATTTCAACTTGATAATCACATTGAATCTTAATGACTCATTTCTAATTATATGTTAGTGTTGTCTTTGAGTCATTAAGTGATTTACTGTCAGATAATTAATTAAGCATCAAAGTAAAATTAAATAATTAATCATTATTGAATGCTTTTGAGACTTAGACCATCATTTACCTGGTTAATGTTGTGATTTTCCTCAAACCAATTCAGGGTATTTTTTTATTACTCCAAGTTTCTATTGTGTCTTGAATCATAGCGAATGTCATGGTATTCTTGTTTGTGCATCTTTACCTTCATTAATATATAGCGTACAAAAATGTTTTAAAAATCTGTCTTGATTGTGATTTATACGTGTGCTCAATATAATCATTCTATATATTACTATATTAAATATCTGACACTTCAAATTAATCGCCTAATTGCTCTCTGTGTTCGAACCTGGACTTTACTGGTTTATAAATTCAAGTTGAGAACCTCGTCACTGAGATTCTTCTCGGTTCTGCATGATCCGCTAAGTGTTCGTGCTACAACGGATACAATATAACCTATGCATTTAGTGATTCATCAGATGACGACACACAAAGTTAGGGGCAAGAAATGCATCACATTATCAACAACCAACAACAATAAAATATGAAAGGACCCTACATCAACCAGACTTCTACAATAAATAAGAAAGCCTCATCAAACCATAAAAAAGTAGAAGCACAACATAGAGACCATCATGATCAAGCATGACAAGGTCAAAGAGAATAAAATAGCATTGCAAATAGAAAATATAGCAACAAGATGCACAACTAAACATCCATCTAAAAAATAGCAAGTCAAGCCATGGAATTTTGCTTACAACTACATCAAGCACACTTCCACAAGCTAGCAGCCTCAGGACAGACTCCCAACTACAAAACACAAGCATAGAGAGGGCTTGTCCACAAACCACAGAGCACGAATAACAAAAAAGATCAAGAATAGGACGCCGCAACTCAAACGCAAATATATAACCCTAGAAACAATAAAGTGAAGAGAGACACACAGAGAAGCTCAAGAAACATCAAAGCAATGAAAAAGAGCCATACATAGTTTAGAAAATGGGGATAATTAAAAGAAAAAGAAGTACCGCAAGAAGGAAGTCCACAAGAAGCAAAACAATATCAACGAGGAATCTCCCAACAGCCCCACGAACTACAACCATGGTAGTAGATAGGAGACCCCAACTTTCACAGACCCAATGAGATAGCGAGGAGGCACCGCAACATGGAGGAGAGTCCTACAACATAGAGAATAATAAATCACATAGGATATCACCACATTCTAGCATAGAGGAGAATAATGCAACATGGGAGAATACCGTAACATGGAAAGAGCACCTCGGCACATCATAGAGGAGAAATCCTTAACACAACACAGAGGAGGAAACCACAGCAAGAAGGAAAGCACTAAAGCATGGAGAAGAGCACCTCAACATGTAGCACCCTAACTCCAAACATAGTACCACATGGAAAACTCACAAAGTGTGGGTGTGGTATATAAGTGGTGGGGATTACTACTTGACAACTTGGGCTTAAGCATTTTGGGTGGTTGTCAACGGATCTATTTGGGTCCGAATCCAACAAGTTATCAGGGTCTGTTTTCCTCGATAACGGACCGAGGACCTAAGCTCGGGACGTTACACAACATGTAGAAGAATGAGATATCACTGCATAAGGCTCGTTTGGTTGCTGGGTTGAGGCAGGTTGGGGTAGGTTGGGGTAACCTGATGGGAATAGTAGTTGTTTGGGATGATTACGAGATTTGATGCATAGGAGAGAGAAATAACACATCATGGAGGATATCACCACCGTCTCTAAGTATAGTTTTGAAGTGCAATTGCCAAGGATCCATTAACTTTAAGGGTCGATTTTACATGTGGTCTGATTTTTATTTTAGGAATAAAATAGTGTATGTCCTAGTGGGCTCTTATAAAATCAAATTTTCAGTGAAATCACTTACTGAAAAATGGACCCCTCTAGATTCAAATTTTAGGTAAACAATTCAATGCTAAAATCGAAAATTTAATGAGATTATGTAAGTGTTGATTGTTCTAAAAAATAAGATCTTTCATTTTATACTTGATGGTAAACACACTAGCGACAATTTGCTCTTATTAATTTTTTTGTGAGGATCGTTTTTTCTTTTGCCTAGAGCCCACGACGTGACAGGAACCTACTTAACTTACCTCTCTTTATTATAATAATAGGGAGGCATGTAGGAAGGTCAGGATTAGAGAGGAGGGAGAGAGGTAGAAGAGCCGAAGCTCTTGTTCCAGAGTGAAGGATGATTCATAGGCAAAGAGCGAGGGTAGGATATGAGTCTCACGAGGGAAAGGGGCTAATGGAAAGAGAACCAAAGTAAGAGGGAGGGAGAGAAGTACTCCATAATGCAAAAAGGCATAGCCACATAGCAAAGGAGGAACCATGCATCACCTACTGCTCGAAGTGCCAATCCTAAAGCACGAGAGTGGAGGAAAAATCAAGAAAGAGGAGGGAGCTTCCGAATAGATTACATTATATATTGTATTCGAACAGGGACGAAGTCAGAAAATTCATCTTGGAGGGGCTAAATTATTTATTTAATTTATCTTGTCATTTTAGTTGTTAATATTTATGGAGGGTTCCTCTAATGTAACGTGAGTTACAAAATATGTGCTACAACTATTTTTTTGTTCAATTTTATTTCTTAAAATCCAACCTTATAGATAGAATCTTCGAATAATATTATACATATCCTCCAATTTTGTTCAAATCCAAGATCAGTTTTTATTTTATATCACTGGTTAAAAGAGACTTAAATTTCTTAAATATTGACGGCACTTTTAACCACTAAGATAAAATAAAAAATGACAGTAGATTTGAGCAAAATTTAGACGATATATAGAACATTATTGGAAGTTTAAATCTATAAAGTTGGATTCTTGGAAATGAATTCAAACTATAAGGTGAGTTTCCAATAATTCTGTAATTGATCGAAATTAATATTGGGAATAGATTTTTATAAAAGTACCTATATGAACTTATAATCGGACATAAATAATTTCTATAAACATCGTATTGACAAAAAGATCCTTACAAAAATCTTCAAATCACTGAAATATACATTTATTAATACAATATTAAGCAATACCGACAGATTTAATATTTTCAAACAAGTAACATTATACAATACTTTTTACTTATATGGATGCAAACAAATATAGATATATGCACCAATCTTTTATCATATTTGTTATATATATTTTGACATGTGTACGTTTATCTGCATATCAATTTAAAATGGACGTACATACAAATAGGATTGCAAACACGCGGATACAAATAGGTATCTGTATCCATATAGGTATTACACTAGAAAAATATGTAACATCTGTTTCACGATCCTAAAAAATGAAAGAGGTATCCAAATCCATATCCGTATATGCAAACAAAATAAAAAGAAAAATCATCATCTATATTATATAGGGATATTTACACCCATAACCCTGAGTAATCTCGTAATTACCCCAGGAACCCTGTGCAAGCACGAATTACACCCAGAACCCCGAATAATGTTTAACCCTTACATTACATAACCCTGAGTCAACTTCCGTCTTAATTCTCCGTTAACTTTGACGGAAAAAGTTATATGTTGACAATTTTACCCTTCAAGACACATTATATTTATAATGTTATGCCATAAGAGAGAGGAGGGAGGTAGAGGAAGTTTCTCCTGCAAGAACCCCGAGGCGTATGGTACTCCAAGCCTCCAGACCGGGGACAGCGTGGCGATCAAGATCCTGAACAAGGACCAGATCCGGCACGAGGGGCTCGTCCAGCAGATCATCCGGGAAATCTCGGTTATGCGCCTTGTCCGGCACCCCAACATCGTGGAGCTCCGCGAGGTCATGGCGACCAAGTCCCGCATCTTCTTCGTCATGGAGTATGTCCGCGGAGGGGAGCTCTTTGCTAAGGTCTCCCCCCTCCCCCGTGCCCCGGCACCTGCGGGCTCGCCTCTCCCCGCGCCGCCGCACTTGCGAGCTCGCCCCCTCCCCCGCGCCCCCCACCTGCGAGCTCGCCCACCTCCCCGAGCCCTGGCACCTGCGGGCTCGCCCCTCTCCGCGTCGCCGCACCTGCGAGCTCGCCCCCTCCTTTCGCTCCTTCCCCCACTCCGCCGCAACTGCGAGCCACACCCCTTTCCCTGTCGTCAGCCTCTCCCTGCAAGAGTCCCTCTCTCCAATTCGTACCGGAACCTGCAAGTTTTTATTTTTTCCTTTTTTTTACTTTTCATTAATCTTAGCCGTTGGATAGTGTATTGGTTAGATTAACTCACTCATATGGTTAAGTTAATGAAGAAAACTAACGGAAGGTTACGAATGTAAAACGGAGTGGTTATTCAGGGTTCTGGGTGTAATTCGTGATTATAGAGGGTATCCAGGGTAATTACGATGTTACTCAGGGTTATGGGTGTAAATATCCCTATTATATATCATAAAATAAAAAATGCATATCTGTGATAGTTTACAACGTATATGATGATGGACATATACGAATGTATCAATATCTGGTTATGCACATCATGTATTGTTAATATTTAATTATTGTAATTAGATTATATATATAGGTCCAATGGGGCCGTACCCGCCCATTTTCCGAGTTTTTTTATTTTTTTCAAAAATATCACCATGTATATTCATCTATATATCCCGTCTATATGTCATTCGAATTTCGTCAGAAACAGAGACTCTTATGCCCTACATCTAGAACAAGTCGATTGCAACAATGTTTAAAGGAGTCTCTATTTATGATGAAATTCGAATGACATGTTAGAGGGATATGTAGATGAATATACATGATGATATTTTTCAAAAAAAATAAAAAAATACGGAAAAATGGATTGGGAGCAGCCCCTTTATTCCCTATATATTGATTTTTTTTGTTGAGATATGGGGAGGCTATTATACATAACATGTAAATTTTAATTATTAAATAATCTATTTAGATAATATATAGTACTACACATTAAACATATATACCGATTTTGGTCGAGAGCAGAGGGGGCCAAGTCCCCACCCCCTCCCCCCCTCTCCGTCACTGTATTCGAACGCTATGAACTTTCTTTGATTTATCAGCGTATAATAAGATTGTGTTGTTTATTCCATGTCCTATTTTTTGTTGTTAGAGTTATTTATTTATTATTATTTTGTAATTGATCAATTTAAGTTTTATTTGTAGATCTAGCTCTAGAAATATCAAAAGGAAAATGATAACATGTGTTATAGACTTATAGTCTTATGAGTATAAATGAAAACCTATTTTATTTTTTGGACTATGATACTTCATTGGTTTGACTAACATCAAGGGCAACAAGTCGTGATCCACTAATTCGAATGCATAAATTGTTAATTGATCAACAAAAAATATGATTAAGATGAGTGACGATAAAGATATATGCGATCGACAAGTTGTTTGATATTAGAATGACTACGAAGCCTCTGCCACGTACTCATTTTTTATATATTCTGTCATTTTTTTTATTTACACTGAAATTTTAAATATCTTACATATTATGATTGTAAAATGTATACAAGTTTCTTACCATCCAACCAAAGTGCAACAACATCAGTTCACCAAAACGCAACAATAACAGTTCAACTTAAGCAATAGCATATCTTAATAAAATTAAGAGATTAATTTTTTCATAATTTCCTGCACAAAATAATTAACCAAACAAACTTGTCATCTTTCCAACTAAAACTAAAACGTGAGTCAAAGATAAATTGGTCATTTTTTTTGTCTTACCCCCGAGACAGTTCTTGACAAGATTGATGGCAGTTTATATAGATATATCCCTTAGGGTGCGTTTGATACGTGAGTTATGATGGGTTAAATAGGGGGAGGATAAATCATTTTTGGATTTAAGTATTTGGATAGAGGGTTAAACTGTGAGTAGTTTTGTTGTGATGTGATTGTATTGAAGTTTGAAAAAGTGAGTAGTTATTGTGATGTGATTGCATTAAGATATGAAAAAGTAGGTAGAGTGCAGTAGTTTATAATTTTTATATGATATGATAGTATGATATATTATTTTTTTGATGAAATTGGTGAAAGAAAATTGATTAATATAATGTATTAAAAAAGAGAATGAGTAGAACTCACAGAGAGGGGGGGGGGGGGGGGGACTAAAGGGGAGTAAACCCCAAAGGAGGGTTTAACCCCTACTAGCCGAACGATAACTTAGGTTTAACTATGAAACCTACACCTTCAACTTACATTTTACATAAAAATAACTTACCCCTCTTAGCAATCAGTTTAACTATGAAACCTACACCTCCAATCAATTATTCATTGTAATTTTTTGAATTTTAATACATTGACAGCTGTCAATTAGCAAATGTCTAAGAATAGCTTTATTTGTGTAAAACATGCAAGATTCTTGAGATATCAATTCATGTACTATGACTTACCGATGTTGAAGATGATTATATTATAAGGATTGTTTAGAATACATAAATATCATAAAGTATATAATTACATCATTTTTGACAAGTCAAGGACTCCCTGTAAAAAACATCCACCCTGTTTGATCGTGGGTTAATGTCTTCTTATCCTGAGACAAGCTTATCTTAAACAAAAGTAATAATGTAAGGACTACATTATACATTGCGTCTCTATCTATTGTATTTATCATTTCCTTTCTCTTAAACCAAATACTAAGAATAATGGATCCCATTTATCCCCATAACAAAAACTATATTACTTATAGATTTTTGGACAATTGATTTACTTTCGTAATTAAAAAATGCTATACAAATAAAAAATCCATTCAAGAGTATCCAAGTCACTAACCATGCAACTACAATCCATACATTTTAAAAAGGGGATATTTAAACCATATCCCTGAGTAATTTGGTAATTACCCTAAGAACCTTCGATGATTACGAATTACATCCAGAATTCCGAATAATGCTTAACATTTACTTGCATGACCCTGTGTCAAGTTCCCTCTTAGTTCTTTGTTATCTCTGACGGAAAAAGTCATATGTTGCCATTCGAAATCCATCATATTTATAACATGATGTCATTCTTTAGATCGAAAGGTGTTTTATATTTTATACCCTTTAAATTCCCATTATTTACCAATAAGGCCACTATTCCCTCCCTCCTTTCCGATTTGATCCCTCCAGCATCCACTTCCGACCACCTCCTCCGCCTACAAGCTCTTGTTCGAAAAATCCCTCCCACCCCCCTCTGCAGCCTCCGGTTGACGCCTCTCTTTCCCCCTCCCAGTCGGCAAGAGCCCGCCACCTATAGCTCCATACCCCTCTTCCACCACCCTATCTCATCCTTCAAGCCCTCCACGTGCCCGCAAGCTGGAGACCTGGCCACTCTGTCGCAAGCTCCAGACCAGCCTCCCGTGCGCTTGCATGCTCCAGACTTCCTGCCCCGCGTGCGCCCGCAAGCTCCAGACTCCCCCTCCACCCTACGTGCGCCCGACAAGCTGCATCCCCCACCCCCCGCACGCGCGTCTCCGCTCTGCAAGCCCTAGGTTGGAGATCCTCTGCACGCACCTCCGCTCGTCTACCCTCACCGCTAGGGATGAGCATTGGGTTGTATCGGCCTTGCCCAAAAAGCTCGACCCAGGCCCAAATGAATACTGGATCAGGCTAATATTTATGCCCGATTATTTTTAGGCCGAGCTCGGGCTTGGCTCGGCCCAACCCGAGCCGGCTAGAGATGTCAATCTAGGTCTACCCATTAGGTACCCGACGTGAACCCGCCCCATTTAAGGACACGAAACCCACACCATTTACTTTTGGACGGGTTTGGGTTTTGAATTGACTACCCATGTGAGTATGAGTATGGATTTGGGATTGCCTTGTGGGTATTCGAATCCGAACCCGTCCCAAACCTGAATAAAAAATATATATAAAGATAGATGTATATGTGTTGCATTTTGATCAAACTAGACGCAAACCCATTTCATATCTAATATGTATCGATCTACATGTATAAATATCCAACTCAATTTTCTCCTCTCCATCCATTAAATCATATTCAACTAACTTTTTGTATCTTTAATAAATAAAAACTATCAACACAAAAGAGTTAAACACTTAACATATATAAATATTTAATATCCTGTATACATTGCATATTTTTATGAATTGCCCTATTACACGATCTCACTCTATTTTTTCTATCTGTGAAAATCATTTATATATGTATAAACAACTTAAGATTTACCATATCAAAGATATGGGTACCCATTAGGTACATGGGTATCCAACGGGTATATGGGTACACGCTAGAAATTACCCATTTAATAAATGGGCAGGTATGGGTAATGATATTATAAATAGGTATGGGTTTAGGAATAGTAATACCCGCCCCAAACCTGATCCGCTGACATCCCTAGACCCGGCCCTAGGGCTCAATTTGAAGAGGGCCCGAACCCTTTCCCACATCCTACATGCATGGAAACTTCCACCTATTTTCATGTGCACTCTCTTCTTGTATCATATCTTCATACAATGTTTATAAATCAAGAAAGTCAGGTGTGTGACATGAATTGATCATTGTATTTCAATTAAGATTTAATTTTCCCTAATTAGTCTTTGGTTTAGATTCTGTTGATTTGTTAATATTTTTTTTTCAATCAGAGTATTTTCTATTATTGTACCTTTACCGAATATGGGCCTTATACCCATTTTTAACATATAGGGTCTGGTGCACCTGTTATTGTTAACTGAGTAAGTTTGTTTCACTCTTTCAATTGTATACATGAGAGACAATGGTATATGACATTGAGTGCACGTGTGTAAAATGGGAAATCTTCAGATTTGGTATAATTGAATTTTAGTTGTTTCACAAGTATTATGGTACATGTTTTAAATAATTTTGGCTTGTGTAACTTGAGTTGAGATTAACTTGAAACAAAAGATTGAAAGTTAATAATTTTTAATAGGTGTTGTTGGGCCGGATTGGCCCAAGTCCGACCAAAGGAATTGGGCCGGACCTAGGCTTCGGCCGAACAAAAAAATTTACAGGCTGAAGCCGGCCCAAGGCCCGAATTTTTTAAACGAGCTTGGGCCTGGACCCTTCAAAGCCCGGTCCAACCCGACCATGCTCATCCTTGCCCATCGCTGCCCGCCACCCTCCGTCATCGTGAAAGAACCCATCGCCGGTTGCAGCTCGAACTCACCTCCTCATATTCTTTCTTTCTTTCATTTTAATTAATGCCAGATGTTAGATCACTGATTGGTTAGATTAACTCATCTATCTGATTAAGTTAATAGACTAAACTAACGGAAGGTTATGGAGCGTTATTCAAAAGTCTTGGATATAATTCGTGATTATCGAACAGAGTTAGGAATGTAAATGTCCTTAAAAGAACCACAGCTCGAAAAATCATCAAGCATTAGGATCCATTTTGGCTTGTGTTGGATTGAACTAAACTCTTTGATTTTACCTTTTTGTCAAAAGAATATACCAAGGGAAATCCAAGACCTGCCTCGTAAATGTCAACAAAAATAAATATACGTAAATCTCGAATTACCCAGAAACACGTGCTAAATAAAAACGGGGAACCAAATGAGTCCTTGATGTCTCCCATTCAATCTTTTTTCAACACCTTACCTACGCAATATTACTATTTAATTAGTCCATAAAATATCCTTGAACACGAAATCCCGTTTACATCGTCTTCTGCTTATAACCTTTGCAGGTAATTTCCGAATCTGTCCAGAAAAAGGAAGATATAAAATTGTTGAAAACATTCAAAAATTTCAAAGCCCCAACAGCTCGAAACAAAAGCATACGGACAACCAATCCATCCAATTTCCATTACCGTCAGATCCATCAACTCCTTATTCGTCTAATCCTATGTAAGAAAATAAAGCAAATGTCAAGTTAAGGACGTAGGAAAGAACTCTCATTTTTTCTCCAGAAATTCATACTCGAATTTACAGAAAGACCCGCGAAAATAATTATTTTGAGAATAACCCCAACAAGAAACATGGAACACCCCCGCCAAGACAGGGCCCATCAGAAGCGGGCGTCCTCGAACCCATGCAGATCGCTGACACGCCGGTTCAGCGACTTCCTCATCATGGCGACCTTTGCAAGCCGCTCCGCCGCCCTCCACGCTGACGTTGGCGTCAGCGCCTCGGCTTCGTCGACCACCGTCACAGCCGCAGTAGTGGCACCCCTCCTCCGCTGCTCCCTTCGCCTCTGCACCTCCGCCAATTCCGCCTCGACCGCTTTCAGGTTCTCATCTGCCGAGGCTGATGCTGATGCCGATCGCTGCAGTATGGCGCGGGCCGATGTCAGAAGCTGAACTGCCGTCGAAAGCTCGTTGAGCTCAACAAGCCGACGGGATTCGGACACTGCCCGTGTCGCGATGTAGACGTTCTTGAGCGTTTCGGACCTCGAATCGCCGGCGGCGGATTGGTGGCGCTGGTGGCGTGGCTGGTGGTTGGAGGCGGCAGCGGGTATGGGGAGAACTGGTGTTAGTACATTGCAGAATATGAGCTCTTGACTCAACGGATCGCCATAACAGCACTTGACAACTAGCGCTGTCGTGCTGTCTGAGGTCGCCGTCGGTGTTCTCACCTCCATTAACAGCTCCCTCTCCTCGTCGGCGTAGAGATCTCCCAGGGATATGGATTGCGTAGAACCACTCACCGGGGGCTGCCCCTTGTGCGAGTAGCACGCGGTGATGTCGCCGGAAGGTAGAGAGACTTCTAAGCGGACGTCAATGGCAACCACACTAAGAAAGCGCTACACAACTGGCGAGCGCATTCTCCGGCAACTCACAGTCGCCGATGCGACTGGGATCTCGACGTGCGCGTAGCGGGTACTGCCGGGGGATGTCGTAGAGGATACCCAGCAGGACAGCGACGACGGATACCTAGGTAAATTGCGGTGGTGGTTCCTCTGCTGCTGGGCGTCGGAGAGGAGAACAACACCAGCGACGGCGTTCCTCTCCCGCCTATCTTCAAGTATCCTATTGGCCTTTCGTATTGCTTCGGAAGCAGCTCCGGTGCCATCCGTCCGCACGAGATGGTCAGCGATCCGCAAAGCAGCGCGTTGGCCTTGCAGAGACATTCTCCTAAGTGGAAGGAGCCGCTTTGAGGCGGAGGAGAATGCGACGATGGAAAGCCTGTCGCCGGCGCCAAGAAACGATATGACGATGCGCATCGCTTTCTTCAGGACATCGAATTTCGCAGCGGCGATCGTACCGCCGACGTCGATGACCATCACGAGGTCCACAGGTGCCCGTCGGGACGGGTCGAAAGGCGAGGAACCCATCGGAGCCACTGCCTTCGCCTTTAGAGCAATCACGTAACTCTCATGGTTGCGTGTGGAGGACAGGAGCGCCACGTCGGTGGAAACGGTCACTTGGATCTCCGAAGACGAAGTGCGCGTGAACTCCTCCTCCTCTGCTTCCGGTATGGGGTTGAAGCGGGAGCCGCCAGGGGAGAGGAGAGGCTCGTCGTCATTGTAGGCCTTGGAGTTCGAGTTGGGTACGACCTTGCACGTCTTCTCTTGTTCCTTCGTCGCTCTTACGCGTTCTATTGCGGCTCTCCACCCGCCGTTGCTGTGTTGGTCCTCGTCTGCCTCCAAGGAGAGGCGAGGTACCTGACGCCACGTGGCGGCACATACTGGACAGGAGAGCGCGCGGTGCTTCCTGACGTGAGTGGAGATGCACGGGAAGTGGAAGGTGTGCGAGCACTCGGCGATGTAGATGGCGGTGCCCTGCAAGGTCTTGACGCTCTGCAGGCAAATCCCGCAGCTACTCTGCGAAAGACCCACATCACCAAAACACGTCAATCTATCGATTGTATAATAATAGTAATATCAATATCAGTACTTAATTACAGATCTCGAGGATTGTAGAAAGCTGTGCTGTGCGTGTGCTTACCCGAGAGAGGCGGAGGGTGTTCTTGAGGAGGGCGAACCGGGAAGGGGAACGAGGAGAGCAGCTCTTGGGAGGCTCCGGGGTGGGTTTGGAGGTGGTAGTAGTCCTGCAAGTAAGGGAAGGGGTAGAGGTGTCAGGTGGTGATGGTGGTTGCTGGCGAGGTGTGGAAGGGTTGCTGCTGGAGGTGTGGAAGCCGAAGAGGGAGAGACGGGATGAGGCTCGCGGGGAAGGAGATGGGGAGGAATGGGAGGAGGAGTCCGGAGGGTCGCGGCGGACGGAGGTGCAGAAGGCGCGTCGCCAGCCGGTGCCCATGTCAGAGAGGGTGGCGGTGGTGGGTTTGGGTTCTTTTTGTTGCTTACCTCGATAAGCTGTTGGTTGCTGGTTGGGGAGGAGGGAGGGAAAAGAGATGGGGATAGGAGGGGAGAAGAACAACAGGGAGAGAAGGAGGGGGCCTTTTGGTGATGGCACTCCCTTCCTCTTAAATGGGCATTTCCTCTTTGTTTTTTTCTCGTCTTCTTCCGGGATTTGGATATTTTGCACGGATGACCTCATAATCCTTCCTCCTTTCCAGACGGCCCCGAAACATGGGGTTGGCGTGTTATTCTGAAATCTCAGAGGTACGTAACTTAAAAACACCCACCTTAGAAAGTAGTCTATGCGATGAGGTCGGCCCTTCTGTAAGGTATTTATACAAAAACGTCAAATCAAGATGCTTACTGCCAAACCGAAGGGTCATGCGTAATAAATAGCGAGGAATAAATTAATGGCGAGGCGATGTGGTAATAAAGAGCCATTTATTACTATTATGATGAGGAGAGATGATAACGTAATTATTTTGCAGGGATTGCGGTGGGGGATAGGGAAGCTGCAGTATTGGTCAGACCGGTGGTCAGACCGGTGTGGACTGTTGGAGTTGCTCACGTTTCCCTGCGTGGGTAAGGATGTGCCGTTTTGAGGGCCAATAATTTGAGACTGACTTGACGTGATAAATCTTTAATTTGATTTTCTCCTCTCTTTGTTTCCAATAATATGCGGCTGTTAAGAACATGTTAAGAGAGGATGTGATGGTATGGCATGTAAAAGGGTGCTGTTGATGATTGATAACAACGTTCCATTATTTTAAAAAAAATATATAACTAAATTATATGCCAGATATAATTTAGTCATCAGTTACAATAAGATATCCTTTGGACTGTGTCTGATCTTAAGATTACATATCCTCACTTTCAAATTACCTCATGAAATCATTTTACATAGATACGGTTGGGAGATTGTCAACAAGCTGCGTCATCAATAGTAATAAGATAAGACGATATCTCAGAATAGTACGATATGCATTAGGTGACATATGCATTCCAAGACCATCAATAAGAATAACTATAAAAAATCTTGAGTATGATCATATTGCAAACATTGAAAAATCGCCTTTTTGTCTAGCTGTCATGTCAAATTCAACCTCATTTTCTTTGACAATTTTGATAAAAAGGGGAACTTGCCAAAGCATTCGGGGCTTTAGGGGGACGATATCCTTGTTATCAAAACATGTAAGATCTAAAGACGCAAGTTTGACATGTAGACCCTCTAAGGTATCTAAAAAATCAAAATACAATCACATACCCCACTGTCTCGTAAATGTGGTCTTGGAGTACCCAAGATTGAGCTCTAAAGGCAACAAAAGCATATGAAGAGCCTCAATAGCGGAGTGGAGGCCTAAGACACCGAGCTTGATTGGTAGGGACGCCACCCGTCATTGAAGGTCGTCAAAGAAAGAGCCTACGCAAACAACAATGTCCTCAATAGCCCCACGTAGCTCTTGGTTAAAAAAAGTAGCGACTTGTTCCATGCATGTGGGTTGGCATGTCCTTGAGCCAAACATGGGCTTGGCTAGTGATGCAAACTGTCGGATATGGATACGGATATAGTTATTACCATATCTTTGTCCGTTTTTGAATATGAATACGGATACAGATATAGATATTGACGGATATTAAAACTATCTTACCATATCCTTAAAAAACGGATACGGATATAAAACGAATACTGATCGTATACGAGTAATGTTAGAAATACTTTATAAAAACAACTTAAATATATATAAATTGGATGGAAAACACATGATATAAATTTATTAGATGTGATTGTATCATAAAAATCATACAAATATGATAAAAGAAGGTATAGAATTATGCTACATATGGTTATGAATAAATCTGTGACTATATTTATATATGAAAACGGATATATAGATACGAATGCTTATGGATATAAAATTAATATCCATATCCGTATCCATTTTAAAACAGATACGGATACGGATGTCAAAATCTGTATAAAATGGATACGGTGACGGATCGGATACGGATATATCCGTAACCGTTTGCATCACTAGGCTTGGTTGAATCCATGTATGGCTGAACCCATACAATTAAGATTGCTGCTTGAATAAATAAACATAACAATTATTATTTCTTAATACAGAATCCAGTTTCATCATCTGTTTGGTGCGACATTGTATCAAAGTTGGTATTCCATTATTGCAATCTCTTTGTAAAATAATTATTTGAAAAAGTTTGGCAGTATAGAATCTTCTGAACGAGAATATAATATTGAGATATCTTTGCTTAATTGCAGCTTCCATTCGAATTATAAAAAGGTTAAAAAAACGGCAGGCGCATTACCTTTCTCCTGTCATAGCTCACAACTGAAACAGAGCAAACTCCATTCACAGGGCCACTGTAGGTATTTGGCTTTAACTACTCTTAATATTCGAGACATGCTAATCACAACTAAATTTTTTCTACTCTACAGAGTCGTGCTTCGTTCTGGTTTTCTTAAGAAACACGTATTTCTTACCTGCACATCAACTCCATTACATTATATAATATACTACAGAATAGTATCCATGCTTCTTTTGGCAGTTTGCAATCATATTAGAGAGAGAGAGAGAGAACTTCATCTTTTGTTGGAAATGGATCCGATGTTGTGCACCGCCCTGGGCTATTGGATATAAGATCCAATTGCTCGAGTCAATGGCCTCTGGAAATAACGGAGGATCGATATCCGTTGGATCTTCAACCAACAACAAGTATAGCAGCAGATCCACTTGCCCGCTCTATATCTCATGTATATGGGAAAAAAGGAGCTGCCTTCACCTCATTTTTCCACAATTTTTTTGGAAAATATCAACATATCTATTCATTTATATATTCCTTCAATACATCATTCAAATTTTATCAGAAATTGAGACTTTTATGCCATCTATTTAGAACATGTAATTTTAATGGTTTAAATATTGTTGTAATTGCATGTTTTAGATGAGGACATAGGAGTCTCTGTTTCTTACGAAATTCGAATGATATATAAAAGGGATAATATATATATATATATATATATATATATATGAGGAAAATGGGGATGCCCCCTAGGGGGAGCTAACTTAGCTCCCCCCGCCCCATTTTCTTCAATTTTTTTTATTTTTTTTGAAATTTTTTTCCGTGAATATTCATCACTATATCCCTATATCATGTCATAAAAATTTCGTGTGAAACAGAGACTCCTACGACCTCCATCCAGACAGTCATTTTTTTAACGGTAACAGGATTTTTTAAATCGACCCCGTTTGGATGGAGGTCGTACGAGTCTCTGTTTCGCATGAAATTTGAACGACATAATATAGGGATTTAATAATGAATTTACACGGTTTTAGATTTCAAAAAAAATAAAAAAAATTTGTGAAAAAAGGGCGGGGGGAGCTAAGTTAGCTCCCCCTAGGGGGCATACACATTTTACCATATATATATATATATATATATATATATATATATATATATATATATGGGAAAAATGTGTATGCCCCCTAGGGGGAGCTAACTTAGCTCCCCCCACCCTTTTTGGACAGCAGCAGATCCACTTGCCCGCTCTATATCTCATGTATATGGGAAAAAAGGAGCTGCCTTCACCTCATTTTTCCACAATTTTTTTGGAAAATATCAACATATCTATTCATTTATATATTCCTTCAATACATCATTCAAATTTTATCAGAAATTGAGACTTTTATGCCATCTATTTAGAACATGTAATTTTAATGGTTTAAATATTGTTGTAATTGCATGTTTTAGATGAGGACATAGGAGTCTCTGTTTCTTACGAAATTCGAATGATATATAAAAGGGATAATATATATATATATATATATATATATATGAGGAAAATGGGGATGCCCCCTAGGGGGAGCTAACTTAGCTCCCCCCGCCCCATTTTCTTCAATTTTTTTTATTTTTTTTGAAATTTTTTTCCGTGAATATTCATCACTATATCCCTATATCATGTCATAAAAATTTCGTGTGAAACAGAGACTCCTACGACCTCCATCCAGACAGTCATTTTTTTAACGGTAACAGGATTTTTTAAATCGACCCCGTTTGGATGGAGGTCGTACGAGTCTCTGTTTCGCATGAAATTTGAACGACATAATATAGGGATTTAATAATGAATTTACACGATTTTAGATTTCAAAAAAAATAAAAAAAATTTGTGAAAAAAGGGCGGGGGGAGCTAAGTTAGCTCCCCCTAGGGGGCATACACATTTTACCATATATATATATATATATATATATATATATATATATATGGTAAAATGTGTATGCCCCCTAGGGGGAGCTAACTTAGCTCCCCCCGCCCTTTTTGGACATAATTTTTTTATTTTTTTTGAAATCTAAAACCGTGTAAATTCATTATTAAATCCATATATTATGCTATTAAAATTTCGTGCAAAACAGAGACTCCTGCGACCTTCATCCAAACGGGGTTGATTTAAAAAATCTTGTTACCGTTAAAAAATGACTGTCTGGATGGAGGTCGTAGGAGTCTCTGTTTCGCACGAAATTTTAATAGCATAATATAGGGATATAGTGATGAATATTCATGGAAGAAATTTTCAAAAAAAAATAAAAAAATGGTGAAAATGGGGCGGGGGGAGCCAAGTTAGCTCCCCCTAGGGGGCAGCCCCATTTATCCATATATATATATATATATATATATATATATATATATATATATATATATATATATATATACTCTAAAATGAGACAGGAGCGGTCATGTTGGATGTCCCCAGGGGGCAATCCCATTGAACCCATGTGTATATGTAAGCAATATATAAGTTAGATTTTGATACATTTGCAGCAAATTGTTGGAATATGTTGGGAGGTACTTTCTATATATGTGCATTTCTAGATATTTCTTTATGCCTTTTAGTTACTTATTTTCATTTAGCACCTCCTATAAACATAACTTTAGCATTTTCCTAAATAAGAAGAGGTGGGATATCCTTTATGAGGACTAGGTCTCAACCCTCTTTAAGAGAAGCCGTGGGAATCATTAAAGAAAGAAGGTCTTCCTCTTCCATTAGTTTGAACCTTATAATGATCTTTATAATGATCATTTATCTTGCTTCGTCGATTAATAATTATGAGTAGAGGAGCTATTAACGCACGATAATATACCGCATCGCGAAAGCAAGTTCAACTTACCAAGAAAGTTGAATCTAGTTCTTACATGGCATGATTAATTCGACTTGGAATTCACTGTTTATTTTGATTGTTTAATTGTTTGACAACATGAAAGAAATCAAAAGATATGATTTTTTACAATTAAGCTCCTCTTAGATTCTACGGTATCAGTTATGTCCCTTCCATTTTCGCAATATCAATAGTGCCACACTTTCTTACACCATTATCACTTGGCCCTTCAGTTAGTTTAACTATCACCGAGGTGAAACAAACCATGGTTTATTCAAACCAATGTATGGTTAATGGATTTTTTTAATCTACACCCCTCATTATTTGTCATCTTGTAGGCGTATGGGCATGTTGACTGCTATGTGGCAGCCATTCTTTGGAGATCCATAAAGAAGCCATTTATGCTTCCTTTCTTCGTCTTGTTCCTCATTTCTTCTTCATGGGAAATAAAGAAGAACTACCTACCTCCATGGTTGTTCGACGAGCTGTCCCCCCATTAGCCCAATACAATGCATCTTACATAACTTCGTCTTAATGAGGACCCTTGCAAAAAATAGCTCCAAGAAGGTTGCGACCAACAAAGGTCATTTAGAAGATCTAAAGTTTGATGTTTCATATTTCTAAGGTCTAGATACTCAGCAATACACTTACACAACATATGATTCCACATTCAGTATACTAAACAATAATATATGCAGAAGAGAAGTAAAAATAAAGAACATACAATATTTTTCCATTCATATCATCAATGTATACAAAAGTATATATAATACCATAGAAGTATAGCAACATGTATGTATATATGTATGTGTATGCCATGTCTCTAAAAAGATTCAATTACAAAATAAAGAGAGCAGAAACTAGCTATTCCACGAAGCTACAAAATAAAGAGAGCAGAAACTAGCTATACCACGAAACTGAACTAAAGAAAAATGAAACCACAATACTGCCTACTATTGCAGTTATTGCGCCTGTAAACCTGCCAAATTCACACAAACATTTTTTTATGAACAAAGCACCTAGTCTAGTTTTAAAATAACTAACACGAAGGGTAAAAGTATGAACAAGAAACTATTATGAAATCCACTGTATATAACCGATATCTGTTTCCCCGCACAACTTGCTAAGTAATCAATTCCCATGTAGAATAACCAACATTATAAGTTACATTTTCTTTGATTCATAGTTTCCGACCCATAAATTAAGTAGGGAAACTCAAACTCAAAGAATCCACAAAGTATAGCCCAAGTCCACAAAGGAAAGTCACAATGAGGGCTTGAATTGATTCAATAACCTTTGATTTTTGATATGTCATTATTAAAAACTTATTTTTCATGGTATTCTGTTAATCATTCTCAATATCTTCCACATAGAAGTGAATCTAAATACTTATAAGTGGAGCTAGCACCAATAAGTTTGCGGGTTGTATGCGACCCCTGTGCAATCTTGATGTTGTCTAAAATGTAGTGACATAAGTTTAAAAGCATACTAAGTTCTCGATTTTAAATCCATTGCAGATTGATCCTCTACTTGTCCTCTATTTTATTTGACATCTCTTGGCTTGTAGTTGAATAAGTTTTATGTGAAATTCTTTGATTTTTCATGTGGTTGCAATGACAAGATAAAAATCAACTTTTAAAACACCAAAATCACATTTTTATGTACATGCAATGTAACAGTAGGGCTGCTAATTGAACTGAATCATTCGAATTCGATTAGGATTCGTCCGATAAAAATTCGAAATCAAATGAACTGAATTTGAATTTCACTTGTGGATTCGATTCCCAAATGAATCGAATTTGAATTAACCTGAATTTATTCGATAATAATTCGATTCGATTCGGTATTTATATGCATACATACGTATATGTATATGTGTGTCCATGTATGTATGTATATATATATATATATATATATATATACATAGTACATACATATACATGCATATAATACATACATATTTACATACATACATGTAACAACTACTCTTGGTTGATTATGATACTTTTTGAATATTCTTGTACAAGGAATTATAGCATAATTACATCAAAAGGTTGACATGTGTAAGTAAATAGATGCATAAAAGAGTATATGAATATGTTTTAAAAAAAGTTACTACATTTAGTTTACATAGAAAGATTTAGCATTTCCATTATATCACTAGGCATAACATGTTCAAGCAATTAAAGATACTCTCAAATCATCTTACTACAGTGATTAAGTGACTAATTTTAAACTTCTAATCATATCTAGGATCTATTGATATGATTTATCATGTGAAGCATTCAACGCTATGATTTCCATACTCCTCCGCTACACCGATATGACTTGTGAATGCATGAAGTGTATATGCAACATTAGCCCCCCCCCCCCCCCAATGAGATCCGATCTCTTTCCGTTCCTCTTTATAACTAAGTTTAAGTGGTTTGATTGCAAAATATATTTTGAAATAGAGATGTGTGACCTTCATGCATCACTATAAAAAATATTTAAGTTTATGTATTCACTTCTTATTACTTTGTATAAGTGCAATCAATAATCAATCTTAGCATGATATTCAAAAAATTTGAGTCATTAAGAGGATACAAAACACTCCAAGCTATATCCAATTTAATATGCATATATGTATGTATAATATTATTATTTAAATACTAATTATTGAATATAAAAAAGAGTGAAAATATTAGTTACAACTAATAGGAAAAATTCAATGTCTAATATTATTATTCTAAATCCCCATCCACACATTTATTTTCATGTTCCCACATTCCTTATACTGTCTTTTCATTCCCCCTTTCATTATCTATCAAAGTTCCAAAAACATATGGTAGATTATGGTGACCTTTCTCCTAGCACGTGAAAATGATGTTTTGTTACTTTGAATTCCCCCTTAACATTTATCGTGATTCAAAATTTATCGTGATATATCTCCTTTACTTTTTTTGTTTCTTTGATTTTCCATGCATGGAAATCCATGACGAATATCATTGTCAAGGCAAAATTTGTCATCACATGAGCAATATACATGTTCTTCTCACCATAATGTAAGTTGTTCCTTTATGCATCAAAAATTCATATATTTCATTTTCGTGGCTTAATTTTTTGATATTGAAGATATTCACGCTCAATGAAGAGGTTTTATCTTTCTACATTATTTTTTACAATTCTCACTATTTTAAATAATAATACTAATTTGAATGGACTTTTTATATAAAGTTTGATCTTATCTTGCTTTAACATGCAATGGTAATTATATTATTCAGCTTTTTCATCAATGATATTCTATATCGTTGATAGGCTCACAAATTTTATTGTATGCATACATTCCTTCATCATAGAAAAAGTATATTAGATTGTAAAAAATACATAATAATTGTAAAAATTAGATACTTTTATCTAATGTATTGTATTGGTTTTATATTTTTCTTAGTTTTATAGTTTTTCAACTTATCTTAGTAATATAATCTCAAAATTAGAATTTTACAATAAAATATTAATATTATATAATTATTCATATAATGTTACTTATATAAGCTCTAAAACACCCATTAACATTTCAAATTCGAAATAAAATGAATCGAATTTGAATATCTGAAACTCAAAATGAATTGAATCTGAATTTAAGTTAGTAAATTTGTTTGAAATTCGATTCAAGTTCGAATTCGAAACTTTTATAATGAATTGAATCAGAATCATGGTGGATTCGAATGTATTCGATTCGATTAGAACCCCTATGTTACAGTAAGAAAAACACATGTATTTAAACTTGCCAAAATATGCACTAACGTATCAAGGTGCATGTACATGTAACAATACTTTTACTGGTGCATATGGGTTAATATATAGCCAGAGTAACTATAATAGAGTTATGTGATAATGTGAATAATCAGAAGTGCACGGATCCTTAAGGACTTGTATTGTTAACAGTACCTAGAATATGTTAGTGTCTTTTTAATAAAGGCTTTCTCCTCTATGATAGAATGCCGCTTGTTCATGTGGAAATAACTTTAATAAGGGGGTGGAATCATGAATTTCATCAATGAGGGGCCAAGTATACAACCACTATTATGTGTATTTTTGAATAATGATTTTAAATAGAATTTATATTTTTAAAATGAACCTCCATCAATTTTGATAAACTTACAATTTAAATCTATTATTAATGTTAGATTTTCTGATAGATAGGTAGTATTTAGTGGGGATTATAAAAAATTGATAAATATAATAATTTAAGCCTCTCTAAATCCATCTTAAAAAGGCTAAATTATCAAGTAAAATTTTGAAACAAAAAAGTTCATAGTTAAAAGGAAATAATAAAATATATTTTATTTACAAAGAGTATTAAAAATAATGGGAGAGATAAATAAACTCAAATGCAATTATATATCAAATTATTTTGATACTTTAGAAGTGATTGAATAAACTATATAATGAAACTAAAATTGATGGAGATAAGATTTGAACCTATTTTTCAAAATAACAATTATATTACTCTAAAACTTAATCATTTAATGACTCTACAATTTTCTCTAACAACAATAATTATAATGCAAATAAAGAGGGCTCGTATTAAAAACTTCATACATTATACAAGTGACAAAATAGTCCTACCCCTGTTTGGAAGTGATTGGATAAGCTATATAAAGAAAGTAAAATTGAGGGAGATAAGATTCAAACTCTGATTTCCAAAATAATTATTATGATACTTTACCACTTGACAATTTAATAATTCTACAATATTTTACTAACAACCTTAATTATATTACAATTATGGAGGCACCATATTAAAGACTTAATAGATAGTAGAAGTGACAAATAATTATGGACAGGGTGTTGGGATAATTGCTATTTATGTGTTTAGATTATTCCAAGTTTTGTTTTTTTTGCTTTATCTTTTGTAATTCTCTATTTATCCTTTCCTTTTTGTATTTTATCCCATGGGATTTTCTCCTATATAAGAGAACCCTTGGGTCTTTAATAATTTATCTAAGTTTCTCTCATAACATGGTATTAGTGTAGGGTTGGGCATTGGGCTGGGCTGGCCCGACCCGGTCCAAAACCCGACCCGTATAACCCGACCCAAACCCGAACTCGGAATTCAATGGGCGGGCCGTGGGCCCTAAAATGAGCCCATATTGGTTATCGGGCCGGGTTTGGACCTGAGAAGGCCCAAACCCGTTAGCCCGATAGTCCGACCCATTCTAAAGCAAGTATATTCATATCTAGTACGGTATAATTATATCAATTATATTCATGTTCATTCCAAATACCATGTTTAAACTTTAATATCCTTATCCGAGTGTAGAATAAATGCTGAGACACATTAATAATCATATTCCTTAACGTGGATTGAGGATATTATTATATTAATATACAAGATTATTACATTAATACGTAAGAATGGAATCTGTGTCCTCAAGTGTTAGAGCATGTACAACTGTAAGTAACCAATCTTTATTGGGTCATAATGCCTGCATCTACAATAGAATATGTAATGGTGAATTGAATGGTGGTTTAAGTCGCCATATTTTTACCACATTTCTATTTCCAACATACAACTAATGTTAAAATCACAAATTAGTTAGCATGCTTATAGTTTTAAACATGCACACATGCATAAGAAACAACCAGACAAATGCAAGAAGAATGGAAGACATGATATTGGTATACATTGGTGTTAAATTGGGTCGGCCTGACCCGAACCCGACCCATTTTGTTTGGGCCGGGTTTGGACTTGGGCCTAATTTTTGAAAATAAAATGGGTCTAGGCCTGACCCATTAGCCCATATACTTAAATGGACTTGGGCCGGGCCAACTCAAACCCAACTCCACCCGGCCCGATGCCCAACCCTATATCAGAGCCATGTAACCATCCCAACAGGGGGTATGCCCCTTTATAACATATACTAGTTTGGTAACCGGATAAGGTACGTTAATATTATAAGCTGACTCGATAAAAAAAGAAATTAGAAAACTTTTGAAGTCAAATTTTCTCGATCACCATCATCAAGCTTTATCAAAGTAGCGTTACGTCACATTTTTATAGTATTTTAAGATGTGATATGATGAATTTTTTCAATATGTGCAACAAGATGTTAGCCTAGCATAACACAGTTATTTATTTTACATCTAATATTTTGTTCATTGATAAAAACACTTAAGAGCAGACGTTTCAAGAGAGGGGAGCTCTGGTATTGGTTAATGAAGGATGATAAATGCGTTTACATTTTTTTGTTGCCAGATGTATGACTAATATGAATAGTTGACCATGATGTACTTGTACCATACTTTGTTGAGGACTTTACCAACCGGTAGTGATGGTCCGTATAAGATGGTTAATGTTTTGTATCCTACAACCTTGTTGGGATCAAGGTTTTAAAAATTGAATCTGATATCAAACCGAGCATGTATCGGTTTTTGGTTTTTATGATCAGATCAATGGGATCTCTCTTTCTGCTTACCAAGTGAGTTGTAAGATTGCGGAAAAGACCCACCTTTTCATGACCCCCTTCAATCTTTTTTTGTGATTCTTGCATAAAGAACTGACAGTAAATAAAATAACTAAGTTGTTCAATAAGTGTAGCAAGTATGACGTTCTATGTATCAAGGGATTTTCCGTTTTATTGAAGAGTAATGCAAGGATACTAATACCTTCCAATCCCCAAGTTGGCATCTTACTTACCACAATTTTCTCCTCTTCAGTCAGATTCTTAGTTAAGAGAGATTCCTTCGCAGAGGGATGATCCCCCCCCCCCCTCTTCATAATTTTCTGAAATCAGAGACTCCTTTCCAAATGTACCCATCATCATAGATCATCATCTGATTTGAGATTTCCGCATGGTTCTAGGTGATCTCTCAACTCAATACCATTTAGATAGTTCTTTTTTCACATTAGCAGGGACCATGAAAAGACATATTCATGATAAGGAGATGAACTACTATCTTCATTAAAACGAAGTATATGAGAGAGCATTTTCATCAATTTCTTCTCGAATATATTAATAGATATTATAAACTCCCCAATGGAAGAAATACTAAAAGAATGAACGCATGCAAAATGAGAAAGAAAGAGACTGACTCTGCCCTATAATATGTAACCGGTTGAATCAGTGATAACGCCAGCAGTTCAAAGAAACCGAAAAAGACCGAACCATTGTATTGTTAATTTGGTTCGTATGGTTCAACCGGGTCGAACCGAATTAGACCGATATATAATACAAATAAATACTAAAAATGCTACATCATATCTTTCGAGGAATTGTTTACTTTTTTCCTTCCATATTTTTCAATAACACTTATACCCCTATTTTTAATACAATAGCATGTATCCATTATATTTTTACAAAATTAATAGTAGTGGCCTTGTGCTCCCATTTTATACTTGTGCTCCCATTGTATACTAACATAAGGATGATATTGTGAATATTTTAAGAAAATGTAAGAGCACAAGTGAAATTATTTAGAAGTTAGGGATATAAATGTTCTTAAAAAACTCGAAAGTGCATAGTAATCATATTTCAAAAAATTTATATAATACATATATGTGATGTAAAAATAATAATAATTTTAAAACTATTCAAAGTCTAATTAACGATAATTATTGTTAATTTATTGCTTCTCATAGTATGACTATGACAACATCTTTTTTCATTTGTAATTGTTATAAGTGGACAACCTCATAAACAATGTGGGAAGAAAGAGGCAATGCTCATATGGTAGGAAGAGACAAAGCAATAAGGAGTCATTGACACATGTGAAGATGAAGAGATAAAGGGGAACTACACTTTAGGTTAGAATGAAACTAGATTATGAAATAAAAAGTTTGTATCTTGTTAATTTATTGGAAATTATTATTTTGTCAAAAAATGTATGGTTGAACCGACGATTTGGTTCTATTGATTCAATCGGGTTTAAGCAGTCCAACCAGATTTTGACTGATTTTTATTTTTGAATAGAAATCGAGAGGTTAGATCGTTTTTCTTTTGGTTATTGGTTTAACTGACCGGTTCTGTTCAGTTTTTAAAACCTTGGTTGGGACCATTCTCACATATAGAGACCTTTAGTAGTTCGAGGTACCCTCGTATTGAATAATAATGATAAAATTGATACATCTATGAAATGTGTGATCCAATGTGAGATTAAATACACCTTTTTACAGGATGTTTGTGTATGTTTGTGGATGAAAACGAATGTAAATATATTCGTATTCGATCCGCTATCATATTCGTTTTATGCATATTTGACATTCGTATTTGTATTCGTGGATGTGGATATATATAACACTCTCACATTCGTTAATATTCGCATTCATATTCCTATATTGGTTTTGTACATAAGCATAATAATAGATTTATTTTATAACTGTGCATAACAATATTTTATAATTGCATTCACCATTGTTGATATAATTGTTGTGAAGTTAATATATCTGGTATATCTATTTTCTGTGTAAACAATCCTAAACATGTATATTTCAATTAATCTATCAAATATTTATGTCATTATTCGTATGTCTTTCATATTCATTTTTAAGGATATGGTAACACATTTTTCACATTTGTCAATATTCGTATCCACATTCGTATTCATATTTTAAAATGAATAAGGATATGATTTATACATATATTTGTATCTGTATCCGACCGTTTTCATCCCTATGTATGTTACCCATACGGGAACAAGTACACTTGTATGTATACAATAGTGATTAGTGATTAGTGAAACATGAAGGTGGAGGCATGAAGAGTCAGAGAAGAAAAGTAGGAAGTGGCAGGAAAGGAAGAGATGTGGTCACACAAAGAAGGGAGGGTGTCGAGGACAAATGTGATTTACTGGAAGGAGCACATGTTTAGTTGAGAGCTTTCTGAACTAGACCTTTGGTTGAACAAATCATGACTATCAACTAAAGAGAATGCACACTCATTGATACTACAAAATATTCAATTAGAGATGTAAATGTAAAAATTATAAAAGGCACATGCCATTAGGGATGTCAGGAAAGCTCAAGCTCGATGAGCTCAACTCGGACTCGGCTCGTTAAGGGCTCGCGAGTTGGACTCGAAAGCTTAACGGGTCCGAGCCCGAGTTGGGTTTTATGGCTCGTTAGCTTATCGAGTCGAGTCCGAGTTGGGCATTTTTCAACTCGGAAACTCGACTCGATAACTCATTTCCCATCTTAATAAAAAATTGAAGACATATATATCGAAACTTCCACATTAAGTTTGATATAAAATAGAAGTTAACATTTTTCTTGCCAAAAAGATACAGAAAAAAGTATAAAAAATCAAAATTACGAATGTCATTTGCATAATTAATGTATAAAATGGAACAATGACTCTTTAAGAGGTTCATGAGCCTACTCATTTTAAGGCTCGTGAGCCAGCTCAGAAACTCGTGGCTCAATAAGAGGCTCGTGAGTCAGCTCGAACTCGACGCGTTTGAGTTCGAGTTGGTGATCCAGGGCTCGTCCCTTATTTAGCCCAAGTTCGAGCCTTAGGCTTCTTATCGAGTTCGAGTCCAAGTTGAGGCCAACTCAGCTCGTTGAACTCGATAGACACCCCTACATGCCATCCTTCTGACAAGGACGGAACCTATGTAGTAACCACCATCCTCAAACTCAAATATTCTGTCTCCACAAGAGGTCCCCTCTCTCCCCTAATAAATGAACATAACTTTTCCTTTCACTTACTCTCACCTCACTTGTCTCACTTTTCTTCCTCGTCCAACAAATATGTATGTGCATATATATAGAAGAAACTTCCAACAAGGTAGGCATTTCGTTGATGTATGAAAAGCCAACCATCTCATCTGTTCGTAATTAATCTGATAATTTTGAATTAATGGCATGCTATCTTAATTTTTTAATGTTGAAAAACTCATTTTAGTCATTTTGTCACATTTTAAAAATAGAATGCGACAACACCACATTCTATTTTTAATCTCTTCATAGGGAGAGCCCTAGGGTTTTCTCCTACCACAATCAATGATGGTAGTGGGAGTTCAAAGCGGTAGCACTCGTCGGTATAGGGATGATAGTTCTCGTCATAGGAAATTATGGTAGCGATGATGCTTACAAGGCATCAATAAGCGTGATGACGACAACATGGTGTGTGAAGGTGGTGGTGACGTGTCACAACAGAGGTGCAAGTGGTGGCATGTGACGATGGTGTAGGACCACCACAATCACCAGCCCTCTTCCCATGAATCTTTGAATGGAGGAGGAGTTGGAGGTGGTTGGATGTGTCCAGATCTTGTCCATAGGTGAACAACAAGGCAAGTTACGATGTGAAGGAGCACGTTGAGGGGGCACAAAGGAGGAAAGGTCTTCATTGAGGGCTCGAAGGAGTGCCTTGAGGTGGCTGACGGCCTAGCAGCAGAACATGACATAGCAGAGGAAACTATCCTCGACCTTCTCTCACCATCTGCTAAACTAGTCTATCCTTAATTTACAAATTGATTCACTGATTTTATATATCATTTCACTATTTTTACAAATAGATTTATTGATTTTACATATCGATTCGTTGATTTTACAATCATTTCATTGATTTTAAAATTCATTCATTGATTTTACAAATTGATGCACTGATTTTATAAAATAATTCATTGATTTTTCAATCCAATTCACTGATTATACAAATTGATTCACTGATTTTACAAATTCATTCACTATTATTATGATTCATTAGTTTTACATATTTATTCATGACTTTACAAATCAATTCATTAATTTTACAAATATATGTATCGATAATAAATCAATTAACTGATTTTACAAATCGATTACCAGATTCTACAAATTAATTAACTAATTTTACATTACATCAGTTGGCATATTACTAACTATCGACTTTTTTGCAGAACTTCGTAGTTTTGTTACAAACAAGCACATACTTTTACAAAAAGGCATTGCTACAATGGAATGAATTTACAAAGGAGTGTGAAACAACTACAAATATCTATGAAGATTTACAAAGAATAATACAAAATTTACATAAAGTGTGAATATTGCATTAATACATTTCATTGGAATTTTATTTTGCAAAGAAACATACGATTTTACAAAGTAAATGCAAATTTTTACAAAGAGCAATGGCATAATGCAGAGCGCAAAAATGCTTATATATTGGTTGACGGATGAATTCATGATTCATATCCTTTATTCTTTCATTTTATCTAAATTCTTTGGTAAAATAATAGTAAATATCAACTAATTTTCATTAGTTTACGTACTAACTCCAATTGTTAATTTTACATATTTAACACTTATTTAATCCAAAATAATAGAATAAAGAGAAAAATAAAAAAGAAAAAGAAAGAATTATGTGAATATCTAAATATGTACATATTGATCCTAACCTCGAGACATGTCAACTTGGTCGATATTAAAAATAAGTAGGGAGAGATAAGAATCATAATCTATAAAAAATATTAGAAAATGTCGAGCACATGTGTACATATACACAATATTCACCTTGCTCATATCATCGTCTATATTATTTATCATTTATATCACTTCAAATGTAAATATTTTCTTATTCAATTTTTTTATAATAATGTATACTATTTTATGGAAATATTATAGAATTAATTTAATATAGAGATAACACGGTATAAAGAACCAAAAAAACTGTAAAAATAAGGATTCAAAGTTAATATCTACTATGTATGAACTCAAAATTCACCAAACTCACTTTCGTTGATATTAGAATTAACTTATCTATAAAATGAATTTGATTTCATTAAAATCGGAGATAATATGTAGATGTTGTTTTTTGGGATACCATGATATATTTGTACAATTATACATTACTCCTTGTCATTTTATTATTGATAATTCCTATTATTTATTTTATTAATTTCCTTATATTTTATAATAATTGTATAACTAAAAAATATATATACTTATTATATAGGTATAATCACTACTAAAAAATCCCATATTAGCCACACAAACAGGCCACGATAATTTTATTATGGCCAAAAACATTTGACCACGGTAAATTACTATGGTTTATTATCAATGGTTTCGGTAATTACTGTAGCCTAAGAGTTTTGGCCACACTAATTTTACCATGACAAATAAATAAAGGTGATGGAAATATTATCGTGGTCAAAAGTTAAACACCACAGTAATATTACTGTAGCTAATTTAAACGAAAAATTAATAAGGGCTTCCACCACCCGCCTTCCAAATCCCTAATATTTCGTTTCCCTCCTTGGCTCCCTCCTAAATCGTCCGTCAAACAAAAATCCGTAGCCTCAACTTCTCTTCCCTCAATCATCACGGCCCTTGCCTTTTTAGGCATTCTCATTGATTGTCATTGCCGTTATTGTCCATAACCCTAATCGTCCACTCCCTTCCCACATATATGAAACCTAACCCTCTTTGTTGCCGCTCAACTTTCCATCTTGCTGCAGCCTGAGAAGGACATCCATCAGCAACCGGGCAACACAAGCGACGCTCCTCCCCTCCAGATCGAGATCAAGAAATTTCTAGGTAATATATTCTCCCCACACATGTTTTTATTTGATGCTGGAACTTTTTGGACATCCGTGACTTATATACTATTAGGTATTTTCATAGGAAATCCCATGATATGGTTCGGCCATTGTTTATACGTTCTTTAGTTGTTAGTATTAAAAGATCATGCATTTTCACTGTTTTTTATTATGTTTTCAAGTAAAATAATGGATCAATATATTTTTTTACATGTTGATTGATCATTTACAAAGATTTGAATCACAGATATATTACATAATCGTCATCATTCATCCATGATTTATTTTATTCTGCTGAGATTTTATTTATAGGAAGAAATTTGTGTTATTGCAGTTGCAACGATAAACGATAAAACTACAGTTATTAGGTTGTATCCCATTCCAATCTTAGTTTTGATATTATTGCTTGATTTGCAAATTTACATTTACCGATTATATGGTAATTTATCTAGATTAAACTGGTAAATATTATAGTATTCAAACTTAGAGAAAACAAATCCAGTAGATCTCGTTAAGATCTTAGTACTCTTATTATAATGTTTCAAAAGAAAATATGCATAAATAATCCAATCCTGACGTTGAAAGCTTAGTAGTCTTATTATATTTACCGAATAAGGTTATTGTGTAAGTATGATTTGGAAAAAAAGATGTATAATTACATATATATATATACACCCCTGAAACTTATGTAATTAGGTAGGTACTTTTTTAAATCTTATAATTACACATATACCTCTTACTGCTAATAGTCTATATCGTTTAGGACCACATAAGTAATTACATGATTTAGAGAGGAATATATATGTGTGTGTGTGTAATTACATAAATACCCACACAATTTGCATAGTAAATCAAGTACCTCTAGACTAAACATCAATCTTTTTGCATGTCTGGTCTAATTTAACAATATTAACGTCAGTAATTTAAAAAATCTAAGTTCCCATTAGGTGTCCATGCATACCCAATATTAAATCCTTAATTAAACTTTAAATTTTGAGTAAAGCATATAGAATGCGCTAGAAATTGAGGTATATATAAAAAGGGATCTTGATGAAAAGTTGTGATATTTTGGTGTCTTGGCATTTCAATGCTGTAGCAATTTATTGATGATGTATATACTTATGAAAATGGCAATCTTGTTGGCTTATAGATATGACCTGCCTAATCTAAGGTCTAGAATAACACTGAATTATGTATGTAATAATAATAATAATAATCTTTGATAAAAAACAATAATAACTCGTGAACAATTTATAAATCTTTTTGTTATATGTATCATATCTATAAGATTACTTTTTCCATCTTAATATAAAATATACCATAACAAAATGTTACAATAATGAAATTTTAGGTACACAAATTCTACTATTCCTTTATCAAACATATTTTGACATAGACCTCAAAATTTTGGGACCCGTCATGTAATTCATTTAAAAAGCAGTAGCATTGTCAGAGACATTTGCTTAAAAAATAAAACTGTAGAAGTAATATACACATTCTGAAGGTGTTATAAAACTTTCAATGCCTATAGGCATACAGTTATAAAAAAACCCATAACATGATCCATTTCGATCAAATCCTCGTTAAATTACTATAAACATCCAATGAGAATAAAATAACACCTAATTTGTATCAAATCAATCCGTTTAAGTACTCAATAGACACTAAAATATTATTATCAACCCAATATAAATCAAAATAATTCAACTTAAAAAAACCTTAAATATTAGCAAAATGTTATCATTTTTAAATGGCATATGTGCAAAATCCCGAGAACAATGAAAATAGGATGAAAGCTAGAAGATAGAGGGAGGTGTGAGCAAACGGAATCAGATAGAGAAATAGAGAGAGATTAGTAGAGAGAGAGTGTGTGTCTGTGAGAAGGAGGGAGAGATATTACGGGATAGATAGAGAGGCTTGATTCTTGAATGGGGAGTGGAGAAAGCGGTAGTAGAGAGGACATGGGAAGTAAGAAGCAACATGGAAATCATTTAGGATGACATGTGTAAAAAGCTCATGAAAAGACAAGAAGAACCCAGCTTTAGTTATAGTTATAAATATGGATGTCCAAATCATATATGTATCTGTATTCGTATTCGATAGAGATAAAGTGAATATGGATATGAAAGTAGGCATATTCAATTCGTTTTCATCCCTATATGAAGGACACAGTTACCTATTTCCTTATAATTAAACGAGCTGAATAAGACTAATTATTTCACCATAAAATTTATAAACAATAAAATTCAAGCTGTTTAGACCATACTGTATTTATATATTCTCCTGTTGTATATATCTAGCTGATGGATTGATATACTTTATGTAGATGGACAAGACTTGGTTGACTAAGCGGTTGTCAGATATAGAAGTATATAATCGAGGAGTTCATGATTTTTTAAACTGGGCATTTCATTCTGATAGAGCACGTTTCAGATATAGATCTAACAAGGATTGTATTTATTGCCCTTGTCGGAAGTGTATGAACAACAAGAGATATAAACGAAAGGAAGTATATGATCACATCATTTTGAATGGGTGGTGGCAAAGATATATTATTTGGAATTTACATGGAGAGGAGGAATTGTTACAAACATCAGAAGTTGCAGAAGTCGAAGAGCGACCGGAAGATATTATTACTCCTATGGTAGTAGATGAACCTATTGAATTCGAAGGTAATTTGGACAATGTTGAGAAGGTTGACAATGGAAGGGATCAATTTCTCAAAGCTTTTATGGAAGCTGAGGAACCTATTGCCAAAGGGTTGAAGATGTCTCGATTCAAGTTCATCTTAAAACTATTCAAATTGAAAGTAAAGCATCGAGCTACAACCGCCTTAATGTCAGATATGATGCAGTTTATTTCTGAGTTATTAGAGAATCCACCAAATTATCCGCAAAGTTGGTATGAGGCTAAGAAGACTCTTCATACATTAGGAATGAATTGTGTGAAGATTGATGCATGTCCAAATGATTGTATTTTATTTTGGAATGAAAATAGCGACCTTGAATTTTGTCCACATTGTAAAAGTTCCAGATACAAAGATGCTTGTGATTCTGTAGTCAACAACAAGAGAAGACAGAAGCCGGCAAAGATTCTGCGATATTTTCCTTTAATTCCTAGGTTGCAACGCCTCTATCAATCACAAAAAACTGGAAAATGGATGTCATGGCATAAGAAGATACGAAAAGATGATTGTAATGGTCTTATGCGCCATCCAGCTGATACTGAGGAGTGGAAAAGATTTGATTTGATCCATCCAGATTTTGCAAGTGAGATGCGTAATGTTAGACATGGGATTGCAAGTGATGGTTTCAATCCTTTCGGTAACATGAACAATAGCTACTCTATATGGCCAGTTGTCGTATTCACATACAATTTGCCACCGTGGATGTGCATGAAATCTATGTTTACAATGATGCCATTATTAATACCTGGAAGTAAAGGGCCTGGAAATGCAATTGATGTATATCTACAACCATTACTTGAAGAGTTGAAGGTTCTGTGGATCAATGGTGTTGAAACATATGATGCAGAAAAAAATGAAACTTTTTGTATGCGAGCAGCAATTTTATGGACCATTAATGATTTTCCTGCATACGCAAATTTATCCGGGTGGAGTACAAAAGGATATACTGCATGCCCGATTTGTATGGATCGAACACATAGTTTACGTCTGAGTGGCAGTTTAAAACAATGTTACATGGGTCATCGTCGTTTTCTTCCAGAAACACATAAATGGAGGGATCGTCGGTTCAATAAGAAGTTTGATGGTAATTCAGCCGGGGAATGTTTGAACTTGGGAAGCATCCGTTATAGTGGAGCAGAAATATGGATTCAGCAACAATGTTTAGAGGAAGTTCTACTTGGGCGTCCGTTTAAACAAATTAGAACAGGCGGTTGGAGGAAAAAGAGTATATTCTTTAAAGAATTACCATATTGGAAAGATTTAAAAATTAGACACAATTTAGATGTCATGCATATTGAAAAGAATGTCATGGACAACATTCTATGCATTTTAAATTTATCAGGCACATCTAAGGATACACTTAGAAGTAGACAAGATCTTCAACAATTACGTATCAGAAGTGACTTGCATCCAATTGAGGTCGGAGCAAATACATTTGAATTACCAAATGCATGCTATACATTGCCACTTGAAAAACGAGAAACTATTTTAAGGTTTTTGAAAGCGATTCGAGTTCCTGAAGGTTATGCAGCAAATTTATCAAAATGTGTTAATATAGCTGATAGAAAAATTTCTGGCCTAAAGAGTCATGATAACCACATATATATGCAAGTATTTATGCCATTAGCTTTACGTGGAAGTCTACCTGACAATGTACTAGAACCATTGATGGAGCTCAGTTTTTATTTCAAAGCTATTTGTTCTAAAGTTCTTGATCCTACTATTTTGCTAAGATGGGAGACTGATATTGTAGAGACATTATGCAAGTTGGAGCAGATTTTCCCACCATCATTCTTTGATGTGATGGTTCACTTAGTAGTCCACTTGGCCAACGAGGCTCGAATTGCAGGGCCGGTACAATACAGATGGATGTATCCAGTAGAGAGATTTCTTAAGAAGTTAAAAGACCATGTATTTAATATGGCGCATCCAGAAGGTTCTATAGTAGAGGGTTATCTCTTCGAAGAATGTGTTAATTTTTCATCATTATATCTTGATGATTAAAATGTTATCTTCAACTCTGTAGAAGAATGTGAAGATGACATAGACGTTGACAATGATGATGATGGTATTTTATCTATTCTTTCAGATTATGGAAAGCCAGCAAGTGGCACAACTCGAAAGTTTTTAGATGCCGATGAGATGAATTTGGCTCATTATTACATATTAATGTAGATTAAACAACTTGATATGTTTTTCAAAGAGTACAATGATATATTTCAAAATCTTGAACGACGAAAGTCTATCTATGCGCATAATTTCTTGCAATGGTTTAGGTCTAAACTAAACCAGCTCAAAGATTGTCAAGATAGTAGATGGACTCCTGAGTTGCAGATTTTAGCTGAAAGACCATTTTCATTTGTCCACACATATACAACTTATACAGTTAATGGATTTAAGTTTCGAATCAAATCTGTTGACTTACATAGAAGAACACAAATGTGTGGTGTAATTGTGAAATCTCATCTTCAATCAGGCTTGGATGGCTACTATGGAGAGTTAATTGAAATCATCGACATCAGTTTCACACACGATAAGCGTGTTGTCGTTTTCAAATGTATATGGTTTGATGTATTCAATAAAGATAGAGGTTTTGTAAAAAACAAAGATTGTAGTATTAGTTTAAATCGAAGTCGTATATTGGGGACAGAGGAACCATTTGCACTTGCAAGTCAGGTTGAACAAGTTTTTTTTGTTGACGATATTGAAAGACCGGGATGGATAATTCCGGTTAGAACAATACCGCGAGCCTATTACAATATGCATGAAAGAGATATAAATGATTCCGATGAGGAAAGTGAAGCATATCAAGAAGATAATTTAAACTAGTAAAGGTAATAATATATGCAATTATTATTTCTATGTCTAATTATTATTGCTTTGCTTGCTACAATAAATGAGATATGCTTTGCAGACTCTTTTCAATATAATATCATGATTGTTGTAATGCAGATGCCTCCTCGTCGACGGGCAGTTGATCGCAGAGTACATGATCACAACACACAAGAAGAGCAACATTCACCCTCTCCCGCTGCACGACCATCATTGGTAAATATTTATATTTAATTATTCACTTTAATATGAACTTTTGTATAAATTATTGTCTTCCATGTTGTAACAAAGGTGGTCTCCCATCGACGGACGAGCGATGATATTGTACATGATTGCAACATACCAGATGTACATCGTTCGCCATCTCCTCCTTCAAGGCCATCTTTTACATCGGTAATGTTTTCTTATTAAAGGATGTATGAATAAGGGAATTGTAATTTTTTGTAAAGGTTGTCATTTTTAAAATATGATTAACTTATATTGTTTTACACCAGGTGGCCTCTCGTCGACAAATAATAGATCATAGAGTTCATGATCACAACACAGCAGATGATCATCGATCTCCTTCTCCTCTTATGAGGCCATCGTCTGCATCGGTAAAGTTGTATTTTTTAATGTTGTATCAACATAAAAATCGTATTTGTCAGTAAATTCCATCATTTTTATACTATGAATAATATCTATTGTTTATCATCAGGTAGCCTCTCGTCGACGGGCAATTGATCGTAGAGTACATGATCAGAACACACCAGATGAGCATCATTCGCCATCTCCTACCATAAGACCATCATCTACATCAGCTACTCCATCTGACGAGGATGTAGAGACTCCAAGTACACATGAGTCCAAAAGACCAAGAGTACGGGGTGTTGCTCAAGGAGTTGCTCTCAACCGCCTTAGACCAGGAGAGACTTTTTTTGTAGATCTTGTAGATGGCTATGCTGTTGGAATCAATAGTGAACTTTTTCAAAGTCATTTAGGTATACTCACTCGTAGTATTATCCCAATTACGATCCGAGATTTTCGAAGAGATGCCACAAAAGAGATGCGTGATCTACTTATGAAGAGATTGAGGGTAATGTTTATATATACCTTTGCAACATTGTTTATATTTTTTATATGCAATTTTTAATCAGAATATATTACAGGAATCATTTTCATGGGAAGTCAATGATGAGTTGGACAAGATGATTCTTTCGCATGCTTCAGAGTTACATCGAACTTGGCGATTTCGGATTAAGAGAGATGTAAGAAAATCAATTTATTTAATCATTATAGGTTTATCATTGGAATGAATTCTTGTATAGAATTATAATCCAGACTTGTTATTTATATTTGCAGCACTTTGATGAGAACATCCCAATAAGTCAACTACTTGCTAATGTACCGGAAGGTATAACTGAAGAAGATTGGAGAACTTTGGTTGATTATTGGACATCCAAAGAATATAAGGTATAGATTCAAACATTTAGTGGTTAGTTCAATAATGTTCATGAATATATGACCATAAAACTATTTGACAAGATATATCATGAAGTTATATTTATATTTGTGATAAAGAGTTTCCGTCCATATAATCTATGCTTTATATTAGGCCATGTTTCCTATATATGATATTGCTAGATATTGTTAACATTCCATTATCCTAGATCTGCTAGATATTGTTTAGTTTAGATTTCTGTTCGAAAATAATAGGTGCTAATTATGGAAATTATATTGTTGTAGGCAATGCAATGCAGGAATGCACATAATCGATCAAAGTTAACACATGCAGCTCATCGCATGGGTAGAAAAAATACCAAGCAGTTAAAGCACGAGTTGGTATGTAATTTTTATTTTTTTCAATTTAAGTAATTTTTATGCATTACCTCATATATTTATTTATATAATTACATTCAGGTGAAAAAGGGTATTGATGCTGATCGTTGCAATCTTTTTATATACTCAAAAAGTAGAGAAGGAAAAGATGGCTCAAGAATGTGGCATGATAAGAAATTGTAAAAGCAACATGTAAGTTAATTTACTTATGTTTCAAATTCAATTTAATATATGTATTAATTCAAATTCTTTTTATTTCATTGCATCAGGAGCAAATGATGGTACTTCAACATCCAGATGATGGGTCTCCTATCTCTCCAGACGCAGCATATCTAGAAGCTACTGGACCTGAACATCCAGGACGCGTGAGGGGAGTGGGCGGAGGGGTTAATCCATCCAAGTACTATGGATGTAGAGACCAACCAGATAGTAACTTACATGATCGAGTCACAAGATTAGAGGTCTTGCTAGGAGAGATAGCAAAATCAGTTGCTATCATTGCCAAAGCACAAGAGGCGTCATCATCGAAGGGCAGTCGTTCATCACAAAGAGAGTGTTCATCATCTGCAATGAACAAAGGCATGGGTGCAAGAAGAGATGATGATGAAAATTCAGAAGATGATGCAGATTTTAATGATTTCGCTTTAGATGAATAGCATTTAATTTTAGATGGATCTTTATGTTACATCTAATCTTATTAGATGTCAAAGGTCATATACATTTTAATGTTTTATTAGCTAATTGAACGTTAATTAGCTCTTATTTTGGTAAAAACCTTATGTTGACATGAAGATTATGCACTTTTTCAACTTGTGTGTTTATGCTTATCATAAGTTTGTTTGTTACCTTGTATGGCGATTTATCATGTGTATGCATGTTCACCGTGTGATTATGGCAGTACAGGGAATGAACATCGAATAGCATATGCATATCATTGGGGATTTTGTTAAATGAGTAATTGATACATGCATTGATTTTTTTTAAAGTCTGCTTTTTTTGCCACGGTACAACTTCCATGGCCAAATCTCTGTCGTCACAACTATTAAACCGTGGCTTAAATAGATTTGTCATGCTATTAAATCGTGGCTTGAAAGTTTTTTCATCGGTAAATTTACCGTGGCCAAAACAATATAGCCACAGTACGTCTACTGTGGCGAAAAAGTAACCTTTTTGGCCACGGTAAACTATAAGCCACGGTGGTATAAACCACGGTAATATTACCGTGGCCAATATTCTTAGGCAACGGTAATATGACATTAAGCCACGATACTCAACCGTGGCTTGTTCTATGTTTTTTAGTAGTGAATGTACGTATAATGCACATATTGTCTATTTATTTAACTATTTAAGTGATGTTATTAAAAGAAAATAAAAATATATTTATTACTTATAAAATATATTAAATTAATAAAAATATAAAAAATATTTATACGTAAAATAATTAAGTTAAAACGATGTGTATTATTTATGTAGGTACAATATACCTATAAATTACCTTAAATATATTATTTAACTAATTACATTAAATTATTTAATTTATTAAATTCATTATTAAATGGTTTATTAAAGTATTAACATATTATTTATATTTATTTATTAAAATTAATTTATTATTCACTATTTAATTTGTCATGTAGTTAAGTTATTTTTGTATAGGTCTTTTATCATTCATTTTTTATCTTTTAGTGGTCTCTGTCATGTGGCACCCTCCGATTGGAGAGAAAAAAAGATGTTTGACTTTTCTCTTATTCTTCCTCCTCTCCTTCTTTCTCCTCCCCCTTCTTCTTCTTCTTCTTCCTCCTTCTTCCTCTCCTCCTTCTCCGTCAACTTAATAGACCTAGGACCACTGGACATACACCAACAATCCTGACTCCCTGTCAGCTCACTTCGGATGACCGAATCCCATCCAAGCTTGTACCCAAACCCTTATGCTCCTTCTATAAAACCTCACCTCCGAGATTTTCACATCATCTGCCATTTTTCATCACCACTCCCTTCGTTCCAGCAAGAGAGAGAGAGAGAGGAAATGGTGACAGAGCTTCCATTCACTCATCGTTGTGTGAGGTGGAAGGACGTGTCCGACGAGATTAGGTCGTCAGTGTGAGGTCTGTATATGTCACGATAAGACTCCATATCATCGTGCGGCAATAACCCTTGGTGTTTCAACTCCAAATCCACTAGCAACTCCATCTTCCATCATAGCTTCCAGTGAGCTTTGAGAGGAAAGCATCGGGTAATAGTCACTGCTCTACTGTCATTGAGCGACGTTTAGGAGCGAGATTTCGACGAGGTCACGGGTGTTGAATCCTCGAGCTTCACCGTGCACGAGCCCCTGCACCACCACATGTCTAGGAGAAGATTCCTGAAGCTCTTCCGAGCTTCAAAACCCTAGATGAAATAATTCATCCATAGTTCCATATCCATGTTAGGTTACTTTCTCCTTAGATACTTTCTTCTCCCCTCAATCATTCCAATTCTCTTCTCATTCTCTCTCCTTATTTTTTCTCTGTAAATTGAAACCAGAATCCTCGATCCAACCTTGATTTCATCCTAAAATCCATCGCCAACGCATTTCCTCTTCGATTTACCATGAGTTCTTATTCTACCCTCACAATCTAGCATCTCCGATTATGCACTGTGATTGGTGGTTGAAGGTTGATCTACCCCCTTTGGTAGTCTTTTCTGCTCACCATTTTTCTTTGGTTTATTCTAGGCTTCATCCTTGAGTAACTTTATCATTTGCAGATCAATCATCGAGCATCATCTCTCATATCTGATTGAGGCAAAGCATCATGCAACAACAAATTAAGCACATGATTTGAAGCTCCGTCGCTTGGAGAATATATTTGGGGAAGATGACAAAGAACGACAGCAGTGCTCCAGATCACACCGAACCACATCGTGCATCATCTCAAATCGAGTTTCTGAATAATACCACTTTATCTCACGAGCTCTGTAGACAAGACGATGCTTTTTCAAACAAATAGGTTGAAAAATAAAAAAATTTAAATTTTCAATAATTCAAAAATAAATACAAAAATTCACACATATTTCCAAAATACATAAAAATATAGATATAACTCTAAAATATCCATAAAAATTAAATTAGGTATATTTTACTATTTCCTAGACAACAAATCAAAGATAAAATAAAATCAAATATTTAAACACTTAAAATCTAAAAATTCACAAAAACTTTCATAAAAATCCTAAAAATAAAAATAATACATTATTTTAAATGTACTTAAACATTCTTTATGGTAAAAATAAAATTAAAACTTTTTCATATTGCTCGGTACTTTTACAATTCAAAATACTTCACTATTTTGTATAATTACATGTTTCTAACTTTAAAAATCTTTTAAAAATCCATAAAGAATGCTAAAATTACCTAAAAATGGTAAAACAAATAAAAAACATAAAAATAATAAATACAAAATCATATACAAAATTATAAAACTCGTAACTATAGTTCTTTACATATAGGTATATATAACAACATTAAATAATACAAAAATAAAACAAACAAAAAATCGTAAAAGTAATTAAAAACCAATAAAAATCATAAAAAATCTTATACCTTGTATTCCTCTACTTTCTACCTTAGTCTCTACAGTTTGCCTCGTTGAGTACTGCACTCTCGTACTTCACGCTATATACTTGAGTTTAGGAATATAAATAAAAACTACAAAATCTTTTGTTATGAATACCATTCGGTGGACACAACGACACTTCTCTATCTCTTTTTATACGACTAGACCGAACATGTAATTCGACTATCATGAAATAACACCTTATCTACTACTCTAAAAAGATATAATAGTTTCATTGAACCAATCAGATGAAATTATCAGAAAAGAGCTATTTGTTTATATTTAGACTCCTAAATTTATGTGTATAGTGTAAGTATGGAAGTGTCAAACTAGGGAGGTAAACTGTGAAAACTATGGTATATAGATAGAGTGCTATAAGAATCTAAGGGTTTTATGAGTTTTTTATGAATTTTAATTGATTTAATATATTTAATTTGATTTAGTTTTATATTATTTTCTATGTGTTTTATATACATATATGTAAAGAAATATAGGTATTGATTTAATAGTTTTTTATTTGATTTTATTTTTAATATTTTTATATTTTTATATTTGTTTTTTCATTTTTATTTATTTTAGGAAATTTTTATAATTGTTTTGGATTTTAAAAGTTTTTATAAAGTCAATACAATATTTTTATACAAAATGGGGAAATATTTTGGATTTTAAAATAATAAACATTAAAAAAATTGGATTTATTTTTATTGTATAAGTAATGAAAATAATTTTAAAAAAGGTAGTATGCATGTTTTTTTATTTTTTATGAATTAGTTATGCATTTTTTAGCTTTTGTGTATATTTAGATTTTTAAGAGTTTTAATATTTTATTTTTACTTTAATTTTAGTTTACTGTTTATAATATAATAAAATACAACTAATAATTTTTTGTTGAGTTTTTGGATGTGTAATTGTATTTTTTATATATTTTAGAAGTATATATATGTATTTTATGGTATTTTTTTGAATTATTAAAATTAGAAAATATGTTTGATTTTTGAAAATACTTTTGTACAATATATAGTATAAAATATGATATTTTTGGTTATTTTTATTAGGTTTTATATTTTATTTTTATAAGAATTTTATATGTATGTTATTTAATATACTGTATAAGGTATGTAATACTAACTAATAGAAAAATAAGGAGCGTATGATTAACGAGGAAAAGGGGGTAAACCATGCAAATAGTCCAGCAAATCACGTGTTCAGGTACATGAACCTCTCTACACATGTACCTTCTTGGAGATAGCATAATTACGAAGGGTATGTCTTGTAAAAATCTCCGGTGCATGTGAAGCCCCTGTTTGGGCACCTGTTTAAGAATACAAAGAGTTTGGCGATGATTACTATCATAAAAATAGGTGCACACGCGAGGCACATATGGAACCTTTAGCGGTGGATCGGTCAGGTAGATATGGATCATCCGATCAATTCATGATGGATGGCTACTGCTAGGTGAGATCTTTCCAAAATCAAAAGAATGCATACGATAGTTTGTTCTCGAGAACGAGTTGGATACTGATGTTGTAGATGGCTCGAGCTTCAGATAATGATCGGATAAGACTCAAGATAGAATTCAATCCTCTCATGTTCTCGATGCTTAATGGATACGATCCTTGTTTCTCTTGTGCGAGCGCGATAATCGATGTTCTGAAGTGCTTCGGTGAAGAAGCGGGTGCTACTTTTCTATGGGTGTTTTAAGTCGATTGTCCAATGAGGCTCTTCACGTGTACCTTATGGTGGTTCTCGATCGACAATGCTTCAATCACTCAATCTCCAGCACACGATGCGATGGAGGTTCTCCACATGTGCTTTGTTCTTAGGATGATGCTTCGATGATGCTCGTGATCATATGAACGCTATACAAACATTCGTCATTATGGCCCTATGCTTCAGAAGATGCTCCATACACCGATGCGGACAATCAAACTCTAAATGTTTGTGAATACCGGAAAATGTAAGCTAAGGTTCAGGAACTCATCCTCCTTAAGGCGCCAAGTATGGAAGGGATAGGTGGATGGGGGAGCTATTGGATGGCAAAGGAACAAGCTCATAACTCTAATCATTGTGCATGATCGGAGGGGTACAATAATGTTAGATCTGGAAAGTGAGAAGATAATCGATGATGAGGTAATGTGGATTTCAGTTTTGATTTGTTACCAAAATTGATGAGAAACGGAATGGAAGAGAAGGATTGAGAAGAGAAGGGATGAGAATGAGGAAAATAGAAGGAAGGAAAAGAGGAGAAGATCTACTTATGGATGAGTATCCTATGGAGATGAAGCTCGGAGGAGCTCCAACTGATCGTAGCCTCGATCACTGCTAAGGGATGTTGTGCACGATGGAGATGCTGCTTCAACACTAGTGACGATCATTCCTGAACTCACCCTCACTCGCTCGATGGGGGGAAGGCTCTTGTCACGAACCCTCTCAACTCGCAGAACTTTGGAAGAAGGTGGAAATGGCAGATGATTGCTAAGGAGAAGGAGATGGGTAGGCTTTATAGGTTGAGTTGGAACAAAGAAGAAGGTCCAGGTGCAATGCACCTAGATGGAATCATGGCGATGAGGATGTGGAACAGCCTAACGGTCGAGGTTATTAGGGCATTGGAAGGAGTAGGAAGAAGGATGTGGCACTGGAAGGTGTGATGAAAATAAGAGAAGAAGATGAGAGAATGAATAAGGAGAAGAGGAAGAAGAAGAAGGGTAGAGGTTGAATAGTCAATCGCTCATTTTCTGTCCAATTAGGCTCCGCCACGTGGTAGAAAAAGAAAAGAAGACAAAAGAAGATCATGACAACAAAGTATTAAAATACAAAGTAAATTGATTATTAAATAGTAAATTAATTTAAATATATAATTGATATAAATAAAAAAGTTAATAATTCAATAACTAATTTAATTATGAATTTTAATAAATAATACTATTTAATTTAAATGATTAGAAAATATATACTATAATTTATAGGTATAAATTACCTATATACATTAATTTATCAAATTGTAATTAATTAATTTTACATACACGTTATTGACTTTATATTTTTAAATTTAATATATTTTACGAGGAATATTAAATATATTTTTTTATTTTATTTTAATAGTATTATTTAATTAGTTACATAAATAAAATAAATACAATAGAGGTATATTATACCTATATAATGTCTGCATACATTTATTTTGGATATTTTGGACTTTGATCAATTTTATTTTTATTTTATAAAATTACTATAAGTATGAGGAAATAACAAAAATATTAATAATGGGAAAATACAAAGAATTAAATAATAAGGAATATTATACACTTTATAGACATCATGGTATTCCAATAAGTTGACTTTTACTTATTAACATTGATTTTAATGAATCGACTTTGATTTTAAAGATAATTTATTTCTAAATAAAATGAAAAGTGAGATTTGTGAATTTTGTTTTATATCAAGAAGATATTTATCTTTGAATTCTCGTTTTATGACTTTTTGTTCTGAGTGTATCGTGATATCTATACACTAAATATTTTTTTCTTGTATTCGTATTAATTAATATACATTATTATAAAGAAGTTTGAAGAAGAAAATATTTTAGTTTGGGGTTATCTGAATGAAAAATAAAATAGATGAATATACACAAATCTTTAATAATGTGCATATGTACATTCATGATATTTATTTTATGATAATTTTATAGATTATGATCCTTATCCCCCCCCCTATTTATTTATATTATCGATCAATCAATATTGACATGGTATCCGTGTTAGGATTAATATACACATATTTACATCATTCTTTCTTTTATTTTTATCTTAAATAAGTGTTAAACATGTATTATTAACAAATGAAGTTAATATGCTAATTAATCAGAATTAATTGATATTTACATGTATTTTATTAAGGATTTTAGACAAAATGAAAGAATAAAGAGATGAATCATGAATTTATCACTCCCCTATACTTTACCTTTGTTATTCCCTTAACACAAACTTATTCTATGAATACGTGAAAGACAAAATGAGAAAAGAAAAAGAAAAAGAAAAATGAAAGAACTTAGAACATATTTGTTTCTTTAAACCGAATATCACTTAGCCAAATTCGAGAACTTAGAATAGACTTTTGGATTAACAATTTTTTGGGATCTCATTAGAATTAGGATTTAAATCTCGGCGTCCTCAAGTTCAACAAATCTCTATTCAGGTTCACCTCAGCAACCAGCTTAGATCCACCCATCCATCATGCTAACTATTCAACCTTGAAATCAATTTGTATTGTATGTGAAAGGTGTTAGCTTATATTACTTGAGGAGGTGAAAAGCTAAGGACTTCAATAATACACTCCTATTAGTTCCTCATCGATCCACTGGATCCTCTAGGAGTGGGACATCTCCTTATGAGGTTAGCTACGTGCTAGTTCACAATGAATGTTGGAAGAAGCTATAAGAATGAGAAAAGAAGTGGAGTGTGACAAGTGTAGTCATATCCCTTGTGAAGTTTGGCCAGTTTAACCAAGTCTCCACCAAGATTTGCATGCTCTCTGAAGCTTTGACCATTGTGGTCATGAATGTACTTTGGGAATTGGCTACTTTTGAAATGCATTGTTGTTAGACTACATTGAACTTTTGTGTCCCGACAAGTATAGAATCTTTTTTCCACTCATGTTTTGGAGTCTTATAAAAAATTAAGCTAGCAGTCCATTACTCATTCGAAGCTTTATTTCATCCCCATAACTCCCATCGTTAGATGCCTGCATCACTAGACAAGGATGAAAATGCACCACTAAAATGAACTTCCCTTCGCAACCCCATGCAAGTCATGCTAAGTACGATGTGCATGGGTTCAAAATTGGTTAAATGTTGAGAAGTTATACGGATGACACTAGGCATCCTACTTAGGCAAGTTTAAGTTGTATTTCAAACACGATCCTATAAAACCCAAAGTAAAGTCAAAGACCTGAAAAGTCTCAATTTCAGTTCCTAATAAAGTCCCTTTAGAATTAAGTTGAGTAAGGCCTAAACCAACCTCCACCATCAAACTTAGTTGTATTCGGTTCAAGAACCAATCTTGTTCTGAAAAACGCTATTGAACCAAACAATCTTTTTATGAAGTGATTTTTTCGATTTAAACTTTTTATATAAGTTTTAAAAACTTTGTAATTTTTAATGAGTTTTAAACATTTTATTTTTTGGCATTTTTAAAAAGTCAGCTATTTGAATCAATAACAAGAATTTACATGTATGTTGTATATTCTTACAAAGCATTTTATACATTAGTATATACAAATTTTATAGAAGATTCTATGAATAATTTTTATACAAGTTTTATATAATTAATAATTTTATAAACACATATTTTACAACATATTTATATACAAATTTTAAAACTCTCTTGATAACTAATATTTATAGTTTTTTATTAGTTTTAAAAAAAACCAAAAGAAAAATATTAACCCATAATTTTAGATCCATATTATTTACACGATACCTCCTATACTTATCATGAATTATGTCCTCCTAGTGACCAATGATTAACAAGAGGAAGATATAACTCGAGCTAAATATAGATTGGTGAAAAGAATATTGTATTATAAAGACTCAAAAAAGGAATAAATAAGTAGAAGTCAGTCATCTCTTCTATACTTAGGATCAACTAATCCTTTATATATGGGACTCAAAAATGATGATGATTGAGATTTAGAGAATGTACACAATTAACGACTCGGTTTGTCCCCCAACTATACTTAGGGTTAAATATCTCCAAGTATAGAGAATAATATTAACAATTGAAGGGTAAACAAGAGAGCATAAGATACACCAAAAGATAACGATCAAAAGATGAAATAAACGATATTACCCCTCTTATACTTAGGGTAAAGAATGGCCTAAGTATAAGCAGCAACAAAGGTAATAAAATAGAATGAATATGAACACCATAATGTCTACACCCCTTATATTTAAGATAAAGTATATCCTCAGTATAACAAAATTCGTAAATGAGTCAAGGAGTGTAAAACAATAACGAATAAAGAATGATTAAAATAGAAAACACATTTGTATATGGTGAAAAGAATAAACAAATCAGAAAGAACTACACAAGCTCAAGAATACCTAAGATTAGCCTTCTTGCGTAATAGAGGAACTAAAGAATGCATAAGAGAGAGGTCGACATCATGGTCATCCTTAAAGAGATCCATATCTAAATCATAGGATCCATGATCTCTGTTGACAGTCAAAGTTCGGCCTGGATAGGCTAGAAGATGAACATAACTCACCTCCATAAGCGGCACCGTGATCTCTGAATCAAAATCATCATCAACACTTGGGGTCATATCCAGTATTGTCTATTTCAGAATCAACGAAGCCCTCATTGAAGTCAATGTGAAGGGATTACTCGATAGTCTCACAATTAGATGGCTCGAATAGATGATCTACAAATGAATTAAGTTTAGACTCCAAAGGATCACAATCAGGTGCCATCAACAACTTGGATTCAATGATCTAAATCTCACAAATTTCATCAATACATCTCCACACTCGAGTAAGTGGATCACAAAAGGCTATGCTTTCTATGTTTTCCTCTTTGGAGAGGAATTCATGGGTCTCCATATCTACCAAAGTCAATAGCTTCTTTCTAATCTCATCTATAAACTCATATTTCTCTGTGTCTGATGGTATGTCAATACACTCGTATGATGCAAGATTCTCTATGGGATCAAAGATCGTCTATGTAGTAACACTCTTGCTGCTAGAGGGAAAAGTCACTATATCGGTCCCATAATCCATAATGACCCTGGTTGCACGTAGAAAAGGCCGACCAAGAATGATAGCAACCTAATGTGATGGTACTGGAGAGTCAACTTCTAAGATAAGGAAATACACAACGAATTTCATGCCTTGTACCATCACGACAACATTCTTTTGTATATCCTTCGACCTCTTAACTGATCTGTTTGGAAGCTGAAGAATCATCCTAAATTTCTTAAGAGGACCTAAATGAAGTGTCTTGAGAAGAGAGAAGGGTAATATGTTCAACGATGAACCGTTCTAATAAGGTATGCTCTAACTTGTGATCTCAAATCTCGCATCTGAAAATGGTACTCCCACATCTTTCTTCTTTTTCTTGAGAAATGTATATTGAATTGCACAATAAGTAGAAATTTTCAACACTTGTTTCTCAAAACAGGTTCTCTCTTTTTTTTCTAAGTGTGACGTATTCCTTCAAACACATCTTGAGAAGAGGGCTGCGGACCAATGCTTCTGAAAGAGACAGCTCGATCTCAACTTTCTCTATCATCTCTTTCGTTAAATTCAACTCTTGGTTCTTTTTGGAGCTCTTACTCCCCTCCCTAAATTAAAAACTTCTAGAAAGGGTATATGTACATCCCACTCAATCATATGTGCACCTGGATGATCAAAAGAATAAGAATAGGATCTTTTTGTAAAACAGAGACTAACCACATGTACATCCTCATCAGAAGAGGAAGATGAACTTGTAGAAGATGTCTTGACTTTATTATTCTTTCTGGATTTTCTCTTTTTCAGATTTTTATGATTTTATGCCTTCACTACATGAAGAGTCAAGCTGAATATGTAACTCTGCACCGTTGACTAATATGTGCTCATCGCTCCTAAATGTCTCAACATCTGAAGGATGTCTCTGAACATCATGGGAACGAGGAGTACAAGTACTCAACAATTCATAAGTCATTTAAATAATATAATCTGATCATCGATCTATGATAAAGCTGGCTATTAACTCTCGAAGTGAATCCATTTGTTCTGTATGATATGCATCATTCTCCTGAATCAGATGGACTAAATGCTCAATCATAAGATCGTCTGTAATTGACATATCAAAGTGACATCCCAAATTAATATCTATCTGTTGAAAGGGATGAAAGTATCTGCATGAATCAAAGAAGATATGCTCCTGAGGTGACAGTGGTCGTGATATGAATTACAATTATCCAAGAAAACTGTTGAAACAATGTAGTCTCCTGCTCTATAAAGTATTGAACTGGCCCATACTCTGATTGTAGAACAAACAGAGGCTAAACTCGTAACTGAAAAGTGGATCTCTCTACAAATGTCTCAACATCCATCATCTGTGTCACCTTGATATCCATGTCATCTGTTTGATCTATGGTCTCTGAATTGTCATGAAGCTAATCGCATCTGAATGGTCCTACATCTCTCTTATGTGATGTATCGACTACATACTCTCAAAGAGAATGAGTTGTCAACGAGAAGTCAGCCATGTCAATGAAGAGATTCTAAAGGGAATCACTGTTGAGACTACGGTGTGAACCACCACACAAGGCATCGACCAATGCCTATTGCTCTATGCTCATCCCCTAGTAAAATATATAAACCAACTCTGATTTGGAGATTCCATGGTTTGGAAATCTCCTCAAAAGAGCCTAAAATCGGAGCCACATATCGTGAAGTGGCTCAAGAGGATCATGTGTGAAATATCTAATAATTTATCATATGAAATCTGATCGGCTAATGGTGTATAAGTTACTTAGAAAAGTAGCTCATAATGTACCCCAAGTAGCTCTCTCCTTTCTAAAACTCCATAACCATTCTATAGCTATGTCTTTATGTGGCAATGAAAAGGTCTTCAACTTTACAACCTCAGGTGTAATGTCTAAATAAGATATGGTGCTACATACCTCATCAAACTCAAAAACATGCTCGTATGGCTCCTCGTGCAGCTTTCCATAAAATCTAGGCAACAATGAGATGAAGTCCAAGTCAATATCGAAAATTGGTAAACTCAATGTAGAAATTGTCTTTGCTCCTGAATCGTGTATCCATTTGTTGGTTTGTACTCTCATCTCAGCAATTCGTGGACATGTGTCTGTCATCTAATCTGTACTCAGCTCATGGGTCCCAAACCTCTGCTCAGCTGCCACGGGTGTAGCTAAAGGCTGACTAGAAAGAAACAAAGATGGAGTAGAAAGAGATAGAGAAGAAGAGGAAGCAACACAAGATGAATAAAAAGGCTCTCTAGGGTTGGAGTCACACCTAGATCTAGAAGAAAAATGGCTAGACTTTAGCTCAGGAAGGACATCCCAAACCGACCGAGATGAATGGGGAAAAGTGTACAAGAAATTGGCTGTAAGATCTAGCCAAATTGATTACCTACCCATCAGCGTGACTCAAAAAGGGAAAATGAATACAAAGTGAAAGAAAACTGAAACCAAAGAGACCGATGAGACTTGGACAACAAGTGTCAAACTCAAAAAGATAAACGTAACAAATCACACCTAGCATAAACAATACACCGAGAAAATCCTATTTCACCTATTCAACTCAATGAAGATCATAAGAGAACAATCATTAATCATTTTAATTTTAGAGTTAGGTGATCAATTAGTTGTTTAGCGCAAGCTTAAAGGCGTAGTCTCCAAACCGTGAACAAGTCGATAAATCCCGCAAGTAGAAAACTATCCATGTAAAAACTCGAGACTAGTTCTAAAGAGATCCACCTCCTTACTCACTATTTCTACTAATGTCTGAGGCAAGTGCTTGCAGCAATGATAATCCCTGAGAGCCCGGAGTCTATGTGCTTAGGTCACAAGTCCAAGACTTTGAGCTCTACTCCTTATGTGTGCATGCCTCTCTCAGTGTGGAGAGTACCTTTGATAATGAGAGGATTGCTCTCCCAAATCAAGGAACGATAGTCCATTATGTTTGATTTTAGAAGTTAAGTTGTATTATGAAGTTATAATTTTATTTTGGTTATAATTTTTTCCGGTCTTTTTAATGTGAAAACAAACAACGCTAATGATTTATTTGATGTTTTCCTTTAATCGTAAGTAAGGGGGAGAAAATGGGAATGTGATTCACGAGAATCAATGATGCATGCAGGGATAGAAAATACGTATCGGTCGCCAACACACTACATGCAAAGTGACCTGTGTAAGAACGAACTAAAATAAATGCATGAAAATCAAAAAATAAATCTCATAACATAGACAGAGTGAATAGTTCTACGGGGAAGAATCAATTTTATTTGTCTAGGTTATACAACCTTAAGTATGATTAGTATACGATTCTCAAGCAAGAAATAAAAACCTAACCAAGCAACTAGCCACACACAAAAAATTGTGAAAAAACATAGAAAATGGCGATGAAAATCAAAACTATGGTGAGGTCCTTGAGCAACTATGCTGGCAAAACAGACCTTGAGAAGTGTAAAGGCTGGGTACGAGCCAGGATGCCTTTAAGTAGCCCTTTCTACAAATGAAAAACAAGAAAATTCTCTTTCTCTCACCGAAGAAAATAAAAGAAGAAGTTGGCTCGACCTGACTTGCATTGCTCCTTTGCAACCGACTCATGAAGAACGTCTGTCTCTAGACACCTTGGTTTCTCGGCTCCCAAAGAAGTTGACCTCGATACCTAGGTCATACAACACAAATTAGGAAAAACAAGCAAAAAAATACACACGCCCACAAATAACAAGAGATATAAGAAATTAAATAAAAGAAACAAAATAAGCAAATGGAAATTGAAAATGATGACTAAGTATGAATAAAGAGACTGTAATTTCAAGGCTCTTACTATATTCCCAAGCATAGCCTCCCCAACAAAGATTCCACTAATGAATATCCATTTCATCACCTTTAAAATTTCATTTTGGCCTTGAAACCCTAACTAAATGCATGTATATAGTATTATACAGTATAAATTAACTCATATTAGTTATTATGTAAATATTGTATAATATATTGTATTTAAAGCCAAAATAAAAGAATACAAAAAGAAAGAAGTACCACAGGTATTGATTGACCCTAAACCTCTGAATCTAGGCATCATGATGACTGGAACGACAAGGAATTAAGTATAGGGATATAAGGGCCAAAAATACAATAAACCATAATTTTCAATTCATCAATAAGTCCGATTTGAGACCTATTTTATTATTTATAATTTATACTTCAAATCAATAAACTTTTTACATGGAATTTTATATAAAAATACATATAAAATACAGAATTTATTTCACATAAAAATAATGTACAATGTGCTTTATACACTCAGAATAAAAATCTAAAATCTCAACTTCATAGACCCATGTCTTCTCCATATGAACTCAAAATTAATCAAAGTAATTTTTAATTATATATGGCTATTAATTTTCTATTTAATGAAGATAGTTTCATTTAATTTGGAGTTAAGATATAAAAGTTATATTTTGGACACCTATTATACATTTTCTTGAATTAGTTGTTATTTATGTCTTTCATGATTTTATATTTTTACAATTTTACAAATATTATTTATAATATATAAACATGATTATGATAAAATAAAACCATTAAAAATACCTCAAAATAAATATGTGAACTTATTAAGTGTACATATTATATCAGAATAAAATAAATATATATAATTGACTTATAATTATATAAATTATATACATAAAATAGTAAAATTTAAAGTATAATTAATTAAGTGTACATATTATATCAGAATAAAATAAATATATATAATTGACTTATAATTATATAAATTTTATACATAAAATAGTAAAATTTAAAGTATAAAAAAATCAAATACTTAATATATAGGTAAATATACCTATAAATGAACCTCTAAAAAGTAACATATAATAAATTACTTTGTAAAAATAAATAATAATAATTATTACATAAAATAATAAATATTTTCATGTTTTAACTTAAAATTAGTAAAATAATTTAATATTTTTTTGAATTAATAATGATTTCAAGCTATTTTGTCGTGTAGCCCACCTTCGTAGACCAATAGGAGGGCGATCTCAGTTGACCCACGTCAAATCTCCACCCGTCCCAAGGACTGCGTATGGCAGGCCTGCACCTTTGACTTCCTCGATTCATGCCATGAGATTCTTTCACCATTTGGCTTTGATTCCTTCCTAACTTATGTCCATTGTTTTTTGTTCCTTTATGCACACATGAAACATCGATCAATGGATTCGCACCTCAGGCAGAAACTACTCTTGAACCTTGACCTATACATATACCTCCACTTCGCTCCCATTTGAAGTTGATCCCTCTTCCGCCATCCAAACCATAACCCAACTCCGAATTGAATTTCATAGTGACAGCATGAGATTCTCCAACAGTGTAGCAAGTGAGGAAAGCTGTGAATAGAGGCAGATCCAAGCTTCGCCGCCATCTCTGTCGTGAACGTTGGCTTCCTGCCTCCAAGGTTAGATGAGCATTAATTTCTTGCATTTTTTCTATTCTTAGAAAATAGACGAGGATAGTTTAGCTTTTATTTCCATTTAATTTAGTCTCTTATTTAATAAAAATAAAATCAAAGTTTGCTGGTCACCCTTTGTTAAATGCGCCATGTTGTTGTAGTCGAGTAATTAACATATCAATTAATCAAAAACTGCTAAAGTTAATTATCCAATTAAAAGCAAGCGGTCAAATTTTTATTTACTTGGGCAAACCTAAGGTCGAACTCAGGGAGGCCACTATCTCCTTAAGTTAATTATTAGGTAATCTAGAATCTAGGTTTTCATCGAGGCATTTTTTATAATTTTATGTGATAAAAAAGCAAATGCAAAAAATACGATTGAACTAGGTTATTAAGAAATCAAACAACTTAGCTAAATTAATTTTTATGTGAAATTAATCTAATTTAGCTAAGTTATATTTTTCCTGGAAATTTAAATCAATGATGAAAGTAAAAATGTATATTTTTAGAATTTTCGGGTTTAAAATGCAACCATGAAAAATTTAAACTTTCTAGGGGTTTTATGTAATTTTCTATGCAAACAGAATGCAAAATTAATGAAAATTTTGTTGGCAATTAAACATAATGAAATGAAGCTACATTAATTTTTTTGGAATTTTATGACATTGTTTGAATTTTTTATGAATTATTTAATGGAAATAGAGTAACTGTGAGAATTTTATTCCTAATTAATCCAAAAAATCAATTTATATTGAGAGTGATTTACAACAAAAAGATATTCTAATAAGCACTACATGAGAGTTAAAATTTTTCAAAAATATTACTCATGGATTTCGTTAAAAATCATTAACTGAAATCACTTAAGAATTTATTCTAGGCATAAGATATCTCCATTTGCAGAAAATTGGATATAAATTAAATTACATTAAACGCATCATATATGATTCTTTTCACCATTTTTGTTGCAAGAGCTAATTTAATACAAATTTCAAACCATGATTTGGATAAAAAATGCACATTTTCTTCAAAATAATTTTAGTTAATCAATGTAGGCTCACATAAATCCAAATAAAAAGCCAAGAGATAGAGAATTATATGGTCTACAGCATGATATTTTTGCATTAATGAAAAGATGCCCAAAGAAGATCCAAATTAAGGTTGAAAGACATGGATCTAATTGCAAATCAGAAATGAAAATAAATAAAAACAAAAAAATAGCGCACAAAGCGTTTCTTTAATTATCTAGACCCGTTGGGGTCTTTGTGCAAATTGTCCTGGAGGGTGTCTGCCTGACACATGCTTCTCCTGCATAGGGACTTAGGTGTGATTGGTTGAATGACCGCGGGGGGGGGGGGGGGGGGGGGCTTCAGTACAAATGTTCCCTCCCCCTACATGTTCTGCAAGTGCTGAGGGAAGTTCGACGGTCGATGATGAGGTCCGGGTGGTCGAACCTTCACATGTCGAGGTGGGGCTGCTTCGGGAGGCTGAGGCTATAGCTTGTGACTGAGGTTTCGATGAGGGTGGTATGTCCTCCACTCTGCCTCCTGATGATAACGAATCGAGGGTTGCGATTTGGGGTCTCTACTAGGTGCGAGATAGCTGGGCTACAACGAGCGAGGAGCGGATGGGTGCAGCTCGTTAAGGGCTCAGTCGATTATCGATGCAGACCTGCTCTAGGCGATGTTGCATCCGACGATTCTTGGAGATGCGATGGATGTGATCACCTGCATATGGTTGTTGACTCTTGACCCACATGATGGTCGCTGGAGGCCTCTGCCGGCATACGGTCGAGGAGGCGAAGGTGCTCGCGACTGGTAGAGCTTGAGGGCTGCGATGGGAAGGTGCATGGGCTCAAGGGTTATGAATGTCCTTGAGGAGGAGGTAGTCTGCATAGAGGTGAGGGAGGGGAGATGGTGTTGACGATGAAGGTGAAGGGCTTGACCTCATAGAGGCATAGAGGCGGACCTAGGGATGGTTCAATGACCGTGGCATGGAGGTGTGATGCGGGCCAAGGAGGCTAAAGGTTGAGGGGGGTAGGCATAGGGTCGTCAAATATAATAGTAGAGATTAGAAGGCAAATATCAGGTAGGCGACGTTCGGGGAAGAAGGGTGACTGGGGTTGGATTTATTGGAATTTGGAGGTTTTGATTGAACAAAGAAGAAGAAGATCGAGGAGAAAGTAGAGATGGAAGAAGAGGGGAACAAAGAAGATGGAAAAGAAGAAATAAAGGATAGAGGGAGAAGTATTACATGTGATTAGTTCACATGGAGTTGGGGTTTCGCCAGAGAAGTGAGATCTTGCGGATGGCTCCTAGATCGTCACCTCGAATGACGTGAGACAGTGTGTCATGAGGCTCGAACAACTCTGATAAGGGGAGCTGCAACACGAAGGTTTCTCTGTGGATCACTGATGAGTGGCCAAGAAACTCGAGTTAAGTAAGAAACTAATTCAGTGTCATTGTAACCCAAATCACTCAGGAAGATCAACAAGAAAAATTAACCACTAATAAAAATCAAGCAATCAAAGTAAGTGGTCTGCAATTTTATTTACTTGGTTTAGCAACCAGGGTCGAACACAAAGAGCACGATTTAAAAAATAATTGTCAATTTTTTAGAAAATAAAATATTTTTTAGTGTTTTTAATTTTTTAAAATTTAAATTTCTAATAAAAGACCACACAAAAGGATAAAAGATAAACACAACACTTTTTTTATGTTTCAAAATAGTAAAAAATGATCATAAAATTATGGTAAAAATGCTTTGGATTTTATAGATTTTAAAATGTTTTAGGTAATTTTTAGAGATTTTTTAGATGTTTTTGGAATTTTATAAAAATCAAACAGTGGTAATAATTAAAAACAACGCACAACCATGAATAATTTGCAAATTAAAAATAATTAAAGTACCCAAAATTCCTGGATGATAATTTATGATAAAATATAAGTGGAAACCTATAATCAGAATATGAGAACACAATTTTTTGAATTTCTTTGATTTTATACAATTTTTGTATTTTCTTGGAGTTTTGTGCTTTTTAGGTTTTCATAAGGATTTTTCAAACAAAAATGTTACTGGAGGTAAAAACAATACATCTACTGAAAACTTTGGAATTTTTAAGATATTTTTAGAATTTTTATAACTTTCTGAACACAAATAGGACACTTTTAATGGTTTCTGAATTTTCAATAATAGAAAATGCGAGCAAATAAATGCATGAAAATTACAATAAAAACTACACACTAGTAGGAGCTATCTATAACTTTTAGGTAGTTTAGAGTTAATTTAATTTTTATTACATCAAATACAAACATGCGAGTTAAAAATAGTTCACAGGGACCAAAACACAATTATTTTAATTTTTAGGACCAAATAGATAACAAAAGTTAAAGTCCCATGACTAAATATGCAATTACAAGCAAAACATGAATCACACATGATCCATGTATATAGGGATATGCATGAAAATCTTAAAACATTTCATTCATTCCATAAACAACATAAAAGTTCATGAAATAGAGTGCAAATATCGAAGATAGTCCCACGGGGATGCATGCAGACACGACTCAATTGGACTGAAATGCAAATATAAAAAGTATAAGGGTCTGACTGCAAATATCTTAACTAATTATTATATTTATTAGACTTAATGCAAATAGCATAATGGACGGGGTACAAAGAAAAAAATTACCCTTGCAGACACGTGGCATGCCCACGAGGAGGCGGGCTCTAACGAATATGATATACTTTGGAAAGCAATGTGATGGCTCTAGAAAGCGGGTGGACGTACGTGTCAGATCCTTCAAGGATCTTATCAGACCATTAGGAATCGAGCGTGGGAGTACAATCCTAAATCAGGTAGGCAGCACCTTATCGAATGGCAGCAAAGGGGTTTGGACGAACTCGGGTGAGTTTCAACTGAGCGAGGATGAAGATCAGGCGCTCCAATGAAGACTCTGACAAGTCAAGCATGGTTGTGAGAGCCTTCCACATCGAGTGGGCTACTTCGATGGAAGGGAGGACGGATGGATTGGTGTGGTGGTGGTCCACCTCCTGGAGCTTCTGTACCAGACAAGTGGGGTACGAAATGGGACTCCCCCCTCAAACAAGCACCTGCAAGGGATAGAGCGACTCAGGGGTGTGGCTCCGGTCAGGTTATTGCATAGAAAAACCAGGAGAAGCGCTGGGGAATGGGGTCTGACCGACGACGGATATGGAGGAAGGAGGTCTCAGCCTTAATCTTGCTTTGATGAGAGAGCCTAAAGGGGAAAGGTTACGGAGGAAGGTGGCCGATGAGTCAGGGTATCGATTTGTGCGGTGAGATGTGGAACCAGGGCTCCAGACCCGGTGGTCGGAGTAGTGGAACGGGCAGCAGCGAAAAGACGAAATCAAAGTGGACTAGAAAGTATGGACGATAAGGTGGATACCTAATGCTTGTGAAGGGATCAACAATGTCTGGCAGAGGAGGAGGTGAGGTTATCGCCTTGATCCTACTGTGGCGGGCAAGGCTTCACGCGGTGGAGCTCCGACCGTATTGTGAGATGTGAGCCTCCAAGCATCTCCGACAAGTCCTGAGCTGCTCACCAAATGGCTATCACTTCACTGAAGATAGCTAGGAATGAATGGTGGTACGTGGGATGAGCTGCGGATTGCATGAGGCGGAGGAGAGATTATATAGGTGTGCTCAAGTGTCTAGAAAGATTGGTCGATGGGAGGAAACGCTAGGTAGATCCGACCCTCCCTAGGGATCTGCGAGGATCACGGATCCTAGGAGAGGAATCAGGCTCTGAAATCAAGGCAAAAGTGCATCGGGTTTTATTGGAAAAATTCGAGAAACCTCCGATGGACACAAAGTCATGTTGGATCAGCTGGGAGGAGATGTTGACCAAGGTCAGCAAACCTACATGGCCCATTGAGAATTCAGGATTTACAAAAATAAAAGGAAATTGAATAAAAAATAGTAAATGATTTCAAAATAAAAAGTGAATAAAATAAAAAATATTTATTATTTTATCAAATTTTATATGATTTTTAATTATTTTATGGAAAATATAAGTAGGGTATATATAGTATTAAGTGATATATACATGTATATTATACCTATGCATTATGTACAAGTATTTTTATTTTATTATTTTTATAAAAAAATATTTTATATTTTATTTGTTTACAACATAATTTGAGGAATACAAAATGATTTTTATTTTATTTTTATAAATTAATTTAGGGTACTGAATAAATAGGTATTGTATAAATATACAAGTATCTTTTGTACAAGGGTTTGTTGGATTTTATTTTTATTTTGTTTTTTCCAATTTTTATTTTGTTTTTATGTTATTAATAGGGATTTATTCAAGTGCTAAAAATAATATCATTTTAAAAAAGTAGAATAAATATAAGTAATTATATTTACAAGTATAGGTAATATTTACAAGACATGGTATACCCTTATCTTTCTCTATGTATTCTTTTTTGATCATGTCAAGACTTGACCTTCTCTTAGGGTTTGGGTCACTCTTTATTTATTTTAAATACATCCTTCTGTTTCTTTTCTCTTTATTTTTTTATTTTTTAAAAAATAGATCCTAATTATGCACAATTAACAAAGACATGCACAAAGTTAATTTATTATAATACATGTATTTATAGATGGTTTTGCTAAAAGATAAAGCTAAAATAAAGGAATAAAGAATGAGAATCATATATTCATCAATCATGTCTGTAACGTCCCGGACTTAGGTCTCCGGTCCGTTATCGAGAAAACTGGCCTGACAACTTGTTGGGTTCGGACCCAAATGGACCCGTTGTCAACCACCCAAAATGCTTAAGCCCAAGTTGTCAAGTAGTAATCCCCACCACTTATAAACCACACCCACACTTTGTGAGTTTTCCATGTGGTACTATGTTTGGGTTGGGGTGTTACAACCTCCCCCACTTATATTCGCAACGTCCTCGTTGCGATATGGCCAATCACTTATTCCCAGTGATAGTGGCGGCTGCACGCTCTGGGTAGCCATTTCCTCCAACCTCTTTGTAGAGGCGGCTCCACCTCTCGGGTAGCCCTTTCCACTATCAGAGAGAATTTGGCTCTGATACCATTTGTAACATCCCGGACTTAGGTCTCCGGTCCGTTATCGAGGAAAACTGGCCCTGACAACTTGTTGGGTTCAAACCCAAATGGACCCGTTGTCAACCACCCAAAATGCTTAAGCCCAAGTTGTCAAGTAGTAATCCCCACCATTTATAAACCACACCCACACTTTGTGAGTTTTCCATGTGATACTATGTTTGGGTTGGGGTGTTACAATGCCAGCAAGATAGTTGTTGTCACTCGATGGACGGCTTTCATCTGTCACCCGAGGAACACTCGGAGATGGTATACCTTGCTCATAAATGGCAGATAATTTGTGTGACAGGGTGGATGTCGACCTTTTATGGCTCCTTGGGGTTAGGGCCGAGGTTTGCAAAGATGGAGGAAGTGGGCGGTAGAAGCAGAGGTAGGGAATCATGGGCGAGCGCGACAGTTGCCGCAATATGCAGGGAGATGAGATCGACGGGCAAGGGATAGAAGAGGGAGAGTGCGTTATGGGTCATGAAGGAGGGGTGGTTGCAACACGTCCACGTAAGGTAGGGTAGAGGTTGCAACCCCTACAAGACACGAGATGTGGAGGGAGACGGTGGTTGTTGCGCAAGATGTGGAGGAAGTTGGGTGAGGGAGGCGAGCGGGGAAGGTAGCTGCGTGCAATGGATGCGCATCGTTGCAGGAAGCGGGCGACACATGGGGGTGGGAGTTGCGCAGTAGAAGCGAAGGGGAGAAGGGGAGGGGAGGCCATGTGGTATGTGGGGGCGCGACCACGTGACAAGGAAAAAATTAAAGATTAAAATTAAAATTAATTAAATAAATGAAAATAAAATAAATAAAATAGTAACAAGAAAACAAATAAATAAGGTAAATAAATAAAAATAGTAAATGAATACTTATCAATAAATAATATAATGAAAATAAATATAAATAAATAAAGAAAATATAAGAAATAAAAAATAATATGAGGGTGACACATGGCGACCCCGACGAACCTCTTCATCATTCTCCGACTGTTATCCGACCTTGCCAACACTTCCATACCATTCCTCTCCTCCTTCTATTCTCTCCAGTCACTACCATCCACCCAGATATCTTCCAGATCAGGAGATCATCTCTCCCATCTCCACCGTTTGTCGGAAGCTTCTCCTCGACTCATCACACATCCATTGCACCCCAAATAGAGCCCAGATCTTAGCCTTACTGACCCTAAGTTAACCATGTTGTTCTAAGCTCTCAAAGACTCCAAATGGGTTGAGTTTTGTCGAAGACGAGGTAGACCAGGTGCCTGAGCTCTCTCAGACCTCCAGGACCCCATCACGGGGTCTTGGACATATCTAACACCGCCAGTGGCTTTGGGGAGCTTCCAACTCTGTTTTACACCATCCAAGCATCTCAAGGTGGTCGTAGTCACCAAAAATCACGGATTGAAGTTGACCCATGGTCGTGTTCTTCTTTGTTCTTCCAGGGGGTTCATAGTCATCTGATCGAGCTTCGTCTCGAAAAGCCCCAACTGCGTTAGGTCCAAGTGCCCTCGATCGTTCATCCGACCGACGATATTTGATCTCAACCACTCATCATCGAAAGGGTATCTACCATCTGCAATGCTCCACATGTTAAGTGAAGAGATACCTACCCTTGGATCGCACCGTAGGGTGTAATTTTGCTCAAGACCCTTTGTATTTTTGTATTTTAATTTTAGTCTATAAACTTTCAGCTGTAGCGTAAAAAAATTGGTTATTTTGCAAGCAGCCCCCTGTAGTAAATTTATTTACGCTTAGGTCCTCTACCACGTCACCTCGCTGGAGAGACTCGAATTACCCTATTTAAATGTATCGTGTTGTTGTAAACAAGAAATCTTGATCGATCAAAAATTAACACATGATTTGGTAAATCAACGAAATAATTAACGTGCGGTATTGCGTTTATTTTACCTGGGCAAGCCCGAGGCTTGACTCAACGAAGCAAAGGAATAGCCTAAGATCTATTTAGGTCACTTAAAACATGGTTTTTCAAACGAGTTTTTTTATAATTTTTTATTCAATATAAATGCCAATGCAAAAATGTGAGTGAACGTGGCTATTGAGAAAACAAGCAACTTTGTCATATTAGATTTTAACGTGAAATTAATCCAATCAAGTCAAATTGTATTTACGTAATCAAATTATGAATATAGAATGTATTTTTTGGATTTTTTGGGTTTAAATGCAACAATGAAAAATGTATATTGTTATGGGTTTTTGTGTGATTTCATACAAACAGAATAAACAAATCATGATTTTTTACTGGAACTGAAACATGATCAAATGAAGAGAAAATAATTTTTTTGAAATTTTTTGACAAAATATGAATTTTATGAATTTTCTATGTGAAACAGAGTGACTGTTTGTATTTAATTCTTAATAAATCCACTAGAAACCAATTTATCACAAAAAGATATTTTCATAGGAAATCCAGAAGATTTGAAATTTTGCAAAAATAACATTTATGGAGTTAATTAAAAATGATTTACTAAAATCACTCAAGAATTTATTTTATACACAAGACACGTTTAATTTTGATGACATTTTGACAAAAATTAAAGCACAACTAGAATCACCATCTCTAATTTTTGCACAATTTTTGGAGTAGGCATTAATTAAAAATGAGTTTCAGACCTTGAATTGGGTAATATATGAAAACTTTTGCCAAAACCATTTTAATTAACTACCCAATGCTCACAAAATTACATATAAATATCCATGAGATAAAACATTGTCTGGTATATGTAATTTTTTATAAAAAAAAAATGATGACAAATAAAGGTCTAAATTAAAGCTCAAAGACATGGGTGTTTGTGAAATACAAAAAATAAAACTTAACAAACAAACTGTGCATAAGGGTACTTTTGCAAATACAGAAATATGTGATGAAAACTATGCAATAATCACAAATCAAAAAATAATAAATGGTGGGGGATCAACCTTCTTCTTCACGAAAATGTGGGTTCAAGAATGGAACCCACGACTAAGGCATGGGCAGAGCGACACACGGAGGTGCATGGGGCGGCGACAGGTGCGTAGGCACGTATGCGAGGTGCTGGCTGAAGAGGTGGTTGTGGGGTGCACAATGGTTGAGCGAGTTCTCCATTGGGTTCGTCAGAGGGGTGCGCTCACGGATGTGCATGGGGCAGCGAGGGCGCAACTGCAAAGTGTGTGGCTGAAGGCACAAGTGGAGAGTGGCTCTACAAGTGGCTGAGGCCACTGGTGTGGTGGTGCAATTGTTCTGGCAGCGAGTGTGGGAGGCACACCGCATGGGGCTTCCGTGGGAGAGTAGAGGTCGTGCGAGGTAGCTGGACCATGGGCGGCAGGTGTGCTTGGCGCGGTGTAGTGGCTCACGACTACTAGGAGAGCAGTGAAGTTGCGAGCGAGCTGGAGCTAGAGGGGCGACCTAGAGAGCTTCTTCCATCTTTTTTTGACTTAATTTCTTTTGAAACAAGAAATAAAAATGAATACGAGAAGGTGGATGTGGTGGTGATTTTGTGATGATGATGGATTAAGGGAATGATTGAAGACAATTATAGAATAAAAAATGTGAGATAAATAAAATAACAAAGTAAAGGAGAGGGACAATTGATGAATCCACGATTCATCGCCATTATTCTTTTATTTAGCTTCATTTCGTTAGTAAAATACCTGTAAATACACACTATATTCATGAAGTTACCATTCAGCGTGTATTTGTTAAATATGCATCTTTAACAAAATAAAATTAGGTTTTTTATGGATTAAGTTGCCATTCAAAAAGATTTCTTTAAATCTCTTGAGAGTGTACATTCAGATGAAGTCAACACAGTATATGGTACTGTAACATGATTCTGAACAAGATAATGCACTAAAAGGTATGTTGGCGCTCCGCAACTTGTACAAATGCCGCATAATACCTCGAATGTCTACAAGGTTGATGATATACCCTATACATTAGTGTTTCCATGACTTTTGCTTGGTTGCTCATAATATTGTCATTTTTCTCCTCTACTATGTTGTTGTAAAGGTGATATCAATTTGTATTCTCAGGACAGTAAAATAAAAGAATAAAGAAGAAAAGAAAAAGGAAATAAAATAAAAAATAAAAGTAAAGGATGTATTTATGAAATAAATGCAGATTGAACTGAACCCCAAGAGAAGGTCCAGACTTGAATTGATCGACTAAGAATAAAGTAGGGGGAGATAGGGTCTTTAATCCAAAAATCCAAAAATAATTTGTAAATATTTTTCCTTTTTATTATTGAATTCATTCTTTATATATTTATATAAAACTTACACTATTTTATTTGTATATAAATTGACTCAAATTAAATATTTCTCTTAACAAAAGTTGTAAATAAAAAAGTTTTCTAAATAATAAAAATGATTACAAAGTCAAACCATGTATAGAGTAAAAGTATCCACACTGAGAAAAGGCCGTAAAGTGACAATCGAAAGACCAATTCTGACTCCATACAAAGTCAAATCGAATCAAACTCACTTCCATTGTACAACAATAACAACAACAAAGCCTTTTCCCACAATTAAGTAATTTTTTACTATGATTTCATAATTTTTGGAGTTACAGTTAAATAGTTGGTTTTCTAGGGTGGTTTTTGCAATATAACTATTTATTTATTGTATTTATTTTTATTTATATTTGTGTGCTTATCATATTTTTACTAATTGTAAATATTGTTCACAATAATTTAAAGTAAATATTTTTTAAAAAATTGTATATAAAATTATTTCCTTATTTGTATATGTGTATAATTTACATTATGTATATATGATATGTATAAAATTAACCCCCTTATATAAAAACCACCAAAAATTTAATATCTAACATTAATTAATTAAATTAGCAAAATTACAAAATTTTATTTATTTATTTAATTATTTGATTTGAAAACCTACCATGTATATAAGATTTGATTGTATACCTTAAATAACCGCCATTAAGGTGGCTAATTAATTTTTGCAAATTAGTTATTTTATTTATTTTATTTAATTACGAATTCCAATTTTAATCTATCTATTTATTTATTTAAACAATCACTAAACACATTCCTTTTCTTGTACAAATCTTCCTCTTTTGGATTTCTTCTTCTTTTTAACGGGTCTCCTCTCCTTCATTATTCTTTGATTAATCTTTGGTGGAGAAGGAGCCTCAATCCTGAAAATTCCACCAGTCGATAGAGGAGCCCAACCCCCCAGCTATCCGGTGATACTGGACCGGTTGTCGTCGAGGCCATGATGATGCCTGCCTCCTTCATGTTAGATCCAATTTTTTCACATGTTTCATCTAGAGTAATCGTGGCGAGTTTTTATTTTCAATCTTGTTGTAGCTAGATTTGTAGTTTTAATCATTCATCATCGTCAATCCCAATCCGTGTTCTGATTTTTCACTCATCTCTTGAACCTCTCCATTTCACGTTCTACTGTACATGATCTCTGACTTCCGACCACACACGGTGGTCGGAGACCCGGTTCCGATCACTCACCTCCGCTAGAACCACGCCCACTAATTACTCTTTGATTTTTGAGGACCGATGATGACGCACCTGACCACTCAGGTTAAGTGCATAAATAATACAGGGTCGTTGTGACCCGAATCACCAAGCGTGACGAGAAAAAATAATTTTTTTAACCACTTAAGAGGAAATCAAACAATGACAAGTAAGCGGTTTTCACCATCAAATTTACCTGCTATAACGACCAGGGTCAAACATAAGGAGCACAATTTAAAAACAAAGTAGTCAAATTTCGAAATTAAATTTTTAGTTGTTTTTTATTGCCAAAATTTTTTTTCAAATAAATCACAAGTCACAATATGCACAAGGGAATAAAATACACATGTACACTCTATTTTTGTATTTTCAGAATATCAAAAAATGATCAGAATATTACAGAAAAAATATTTTTTTTCTTTTATAGCTTTTGAAATATTTTTGGTAATTTTTTTCAAATTTTTCTGATATTTTTGTGAATTAACAAAAATTAAATAGTGGAAACAAGAGAAAACAGTGCACAACCAAGAGTATTTTGCAACATAAAAATATTTTAATGCCCAAAACTCATGGAAGTTATTTTTAAGTTATACTCTCAAAATCAAAGAGCTACTCTAGTCTATATATCTCACTTATGTCTAATTCCCTACTTCTTTTCGAATAGTAAGCACGATGCTCCAATTAAATATCTACAAATAGAGACTGAAATCAGAATTTTTGGATTTTTTTAGAATTTTCTACAATTTTTTTATGTTTTTAGTTTTTCGTAATTTTTTTTGTTTTTATAAATTATTATTGCACGAGAATTAGATAGAAATTAACAGGAAATAAAATACACCTATATAAGACAAAAAGACACTATTTTTATTTTTAAAATATCAGATGATAAGAAAATGCAATGAAAATTTTATATGATGAAGAACACTATTGCAGGAATATTCACAAATTTTTATGGAATTTTAGAGAATGAAAAACATTTATTTTGATGAAATAATCATGCAATTTAATTATCTGGAAATAAGGGACATGAATGTAAATAGTCAAAGTTTCTACATTCAGAAAATAACACAATATAATCATAGGATAAAAATCACAAATTACCCAATTGGTCACGTGCTAAACATGTGATCTGTGCTGGTGGAGGCTTTATTGAAAATATGGAAACTTTTAAGGGCGAATATGCAATTTGTTCGTGCGCGACGTCACGCGACTCGGGGGGTGCTCCACCTCGTGCACTGAGGATGGTCGAGCATTGGATGTCAACGGACATGGTGGTCGGAGGGGAAAAGACCCTGAATCGACACATGACCGAGGGCGGATGCGGGCGACGTAGATGGCTGGCATGGTGGTTGCGCGCGGTCGCGGTGGTCAACGGTGGCTTCGAATGATGCGGGCCAGTGGCGTACGTCGGCGAGGGCACCGGTGGATGAGAGGACCAGGCAGAGGCAGATCGGCTGTTTAGGTCAGCGGCTGACCTGCTCTCTTTTTTTTATTTTATCTGTATGTAAACAGAAATGAAAAATAGTTTTTGATTTTTTTAAAGAAATTGTTTGCTATAAAAATTAAAAAAATATTTTTTTATTTTTTTAAGATGATCTTGCAAAACAAAGGTTAGAGAGAACAAACACAACTATGTGATTTTTTTCATTTATCTATTTCATTTATAAACAAAATAGGAGGCGTGAAAGGTGTGGATCTGGTGATATGGAAGATAGACCAAAATCTTCGTTCGCCATGCGTGACCAGATTTGATAGATTGTGCGAGGTAGAACGGGAACATGTAGAAATAGAGAAAATGGCATGGAAAATCGATGTCGGATTGGAAATGTGATATGGATTCTTTTGGTATTTTAAGATCTAAATATTCATCAAGACATCAGAGCAAAATTAAATATAAGTTTTATCTAAGAAAAATGATGGAAAAGAAAATGGATCTCACATCGAGATCGGATACGCCGTGATGGCATTAACAAGGGCCGGCGTGCTTTCACCGGATGGCTCGGAGGCTGGGCACCCTCCTTTGACAAGATCACTCTCAAAGATCGCGCTCCTCTCCATAAAAGAATGATCAAATAATGAATGAGGGAAGAGCAAGACAATAAAAAAGAAGAAAAAAAGGAAGGAATGCACAAAAAGAGCAATGTCTTCATTTATTCATTAAATATATTAATTAATTAATTAATTAATTAAAAAATAATTTTGAAATTAATTAAAATAAATAAATAAATTTAATGAGGGTTATTTTAGGTATAGAATAATATCTTTATATACAAGGTATGTTTTTAAATAAAATAATGAATAAATTAAATAAGTAAATCTAAATACAAATTTCATAATTAATTAATAATAGGTATTTAAGTTTTTTAGTGATATTTATATATGGAAATTATTTTTATACAAATATTATATACATATACTACAATAAACATATGTACAAATAAGGAAATTATTTTTAAATATTTTTAAAATTTAATTTATTATTTATTATTATTTTATTTTTAATGAAGATAAAATTTACAATTATATATTATGTATAAAAAATAAATATTAATAATTATATACAATAAGCATTGGTAAAACTGCACAAAACACCCAGAAAATCGACTTTTGAATCATAACACCAACAATTATGAAACCATACCTACTTGAAAGATAATTTAATTTAGAGTACAATGAAAGTGAGATTAATTTAATTTGAGTTCGTAAGGAGCTGGATTGGTCTTTAATTATCACTTTATGGCTTTTTTGAGTGTAATTGTTTGTAATCTATACATTATTTTATTTTGCAATTATTTTTGTTATTTACAAATATTTTTATTTTCAACTTTTGTTTACAAAAATATTTAATTTGAGATCAATTTGTGTACAAATAAAATAGTGTAAGTTTTGTACAACATACATGGAAAAATATTTGCAAATTATTTTTGGATTTTTGATTAAAAGACCCTATCTCCCCCTACTTTATTCCTTATTGATCATTTCAAGTCTTAACCTTCTCTCGGGGTTCGGGTCAGTCTGCATTTATTTCATAAATATATCCTTTATTTTTATTTCCTTTTTCTTTTCTTCTTTATTCTTTTATTTTGAATATAAAAAGTGTTAAAAATACATATTTAACAAATGCATGAAAAATGGTAATCTCATGGAATTAGTGGGTATTTATAGGTGTTCGACTATGGAAATGAAGCTAAAATAAAAGAATAAAGGCGACGAATCGTGGATTCATCATTCCCTATACTTTACCTTTGCTAGTCCCTTAGCAAATATTTTTTTTGGAAAATAAGTGAAAACAAAAATAAAGAAAAGAAAAAGGAAAGAAGTTAGAACAATGCATGTATCGAATATAAAAAGTGTTAAAAATGCATATTTAACAAATGCATGTAAAATGGTAATTTCATGGATTTAGTGGGCATTTATAGGTGTTTGATATGGAAATGAAGCTAAAATAAAAGAATAAAGGCGATGAATCATGGATTCATCATTCCTCTATACTTTACCTTTGTTAGTCCCTTAGCAAACACTTTTTTTGGAAAATAAGTGAAAACAAAAATAAAGAAAAGAAAAAGGAAAGAAGTTAGAACAATGTTAACTTTTAAACTTATCTTTGTAAAATTGTACTATGGAGCTCTGTCGGACCTTTGGATTATTAGTGTGTCGGAACCTTAATGAGAAATGAATTTAAAACCTAACAGCATCTAAGTTCCACAAGAGTCTTATTCAGGTCTCTTCAACAGTCAGATCAGAACAAGTCTACATACACAAATTCTTATGACTATAAATCTTTACTTGTACAGTGTAAGTGAAATATAACTCCTCATCTCAAAAGTAGCAAAGAAACAACCTCTCTCAGCAAGATAACTCTAATCCCCTAGTCTAGCAACTCTTTCCCCGATGAGCGGGGATATTCCCTTCTAAGTTCAAGTACAACCAGCTCAAGAAGAGAGGATGGAGAAGAGAATGGACGGCAACCAATGTAGCTACCTATCCTTGGATGCATGACCAGTGTACCCAAGTCATTCGCTGCAAGTAAATATTTGACTTTGAAGCCTCTTATTCCTTTTTTTACTTGTATATACAATTCGGTAGGCATTTTACTTTCAATCAGACCTGTCCACTTTTGGAGATTCTGCATTTTTTTTGAAAATATATATAAGGTGTAGCACGTACATAAGGAGTTTTCCCTCTTGAGCCAGTAGACTATCCCTCTTTTGAAGCATTATTGCAACCCCACAGTATCATGTCTTTAGACCTCAACATCACCAAACCATATTGAGATGCACTTTCCTCCCTAGAGGAGGACGATAGGTTCCGCCTAGATGTACTACCCTCGTATGCTACCTCAAGCCAAAAGATTTTGCCCCCTCACTACCTCCTCCATGAAGAGCTACCTGTAGAATGCTTGTCCAAGGTAAGCCACAATATGAAAGAATCATGCGTGTGTTGTTTAATATTCTACTTAGACTTATCAAGATGACATGTGAACATAATCTTATGGATTCAAAGAATTAAGTCATTAGGACCTGAAAAGTCTTAACTCCAATTCTTATAAGGTTCCTCTGAAATTAAGTGGATTAAGGTCCAAATAAAATCCATTCTTCAATTTTATTCCAGACTAAGTTTAAATGTCAAAATTATCCTGAAAAATGCACATGCAATTGCAAGAAATATGTACAATACAAAGAAAAGAAAGTAAAGTCTTTTTGTGAAACCATTTTCTAATTTTGAACTTTTTATGGATTTTTGAAAAATGATGCACATGCAAAAAGAGTATTTTTTAACAAATAGTTAGTAATATATAAAAAATATTTTTTAATAAGGGTTAGGCATGAGATATACATACTTACACAAGAGTGAGTTAATTATTTACAAGAATCAGATGAAATGATTTACAACTTGAGTAATATATATAGGTATATACACACATTTAGATTTTATTATTATTATTTTATTTTTATGATGCATATATTCCTCAAACTTATTTGAAAATAATGTTACAAATAATTTTGAAAATATAGTCCAAAATAATTTTTCAAATAATTTTACAATCATTTACAAACATTGGAAAACAATTTTTGCAAACATTTTTCAAACATTATATATAGTTTTTCAAAATAAATTTTTAACCATTTTAAAACATTTGCAAATAGTTTTTACAAAAAAAATTTATTTCACTTAAAGAAAATTTTTTTACAAGCTAAAATATTTTTACAAAGGTTGAAAATATTTTTCAAACATTTTTCAAATAGTTTTAAAAAAAATCAAATAAATTTTCAAACTACTTTCAAAATATTTTTCAAAATATTTTAACCTGACTTATTAATCAATATATACAAAAAGAATTTTGAGGAAATTTCTGCATCTTTTTATTAGTTAGTTTTTTACCAGTATTTATATAGTATTTAGCCATATTAAAAATACGAAATTACGAATTATAGCTAAAGTATATATATAATATATACGACACATCCCTATACTTAGCTTGAACTTTATCCTCATAGTGATCAAAGAGCTGCAAAGGAAGACATAACTCGTGCTAAGTATAGAAAGTAAAAAGAATACTATACGACAATGATGAATAAAAGAATAAGATCGATAGAAGTCGGTGATCCCCCTATACTTAGGATCAAGTAATTCTAAGTATAGAAGACTGTACACAAGGGGGAAACCAAGGAATAGGTTATACTGGGTTTACCCCCTATACTTAGGGTAAAATATCCCTAAGTATAGGCAACACAATAGAGGTAAAAAGAATTAAAGTATAATCGCAAGTCTGACATCCCCCTATACTTAGGGTAAAGTACGCCCTAAGTATAGCATAATCATGAGACGGAGATGGGGTGTTTAGACAGAAGAATGTATGATATGGACAAATGGATATATACCACTGTGAACAATGTTGAGATGCCTCTCAACAAGTGCTAGATTTTATGCCCCTAATTGGGCGCAAAGGCTAGGATAACACGGTATTGAGGTTCAGGATAATATCTGTGTGGTGAATATCGTACTGTCGTTGCAGTCTAGGTGGGAGAACAACAACGAGGTCAACAGTGTAAATTATGACATCCAAGTAAACAATCAGGAGGGTGTCTGCTACAGGGTAAAGATATGGGAAGCTGAAATCTAGCTCAAGGTCTGAATGGAGTGAATGGATGGAACCGAAGAAACCGAATGTGGATAAGTAAGGATCTGTCAAGGAATTCTCCACGTCAATCACCATCTCGAATAGATAAGGAAGATCGAGATAATGAGACTCAATAAAAATGTTGATATCCGATGTATGTAATTTAGAGAAATCTGTAAAATCATTGAATACCTCAAAGATCGGCTTATACTCACGAGGGTCGTTGAGGAGAAACTCAGACTAGGCAAGATCAGCGATATCAAAAGACTCGATTTCGTGATCTGATAGATCGGATACAATCTTAGAAAGTGAATCCGAGTACAAAAGGTCGGTGACATCCTCCCGTAGATAACCCTCGGGGAGTAATGCAAAATCACAATCAAACTGGGGATCTATGCTGCCAAATATCTTGTCCTCCAAAGATGCATCGACCTCATCAAATGGGAGGACACACAGCACAAAAGTGGGACTATCTAGGTCTGTCAAATCAAAATCGGTTCCTCGTCAACCTCTCTATGCATAGATAGATCCAAATATGATTCTAAATCGGAGAAAATCTTCTGAAGAAACGACACTAAATCAGCTGGGCATGGACACTGAAATGACTCAAATTATGGTTGAGATGTGGGCTCCTCTATTTCTTGGGATACTACCAGATCTTGAATCCAAGAATCTTTGATGTGAAAGTGCAAGACTGGCTCAAAATCTAGCTGTGAAACAAACGGGAACTCGTACAATTTCCTGCTCTGGGAACTCACAGTAGTAGTCAACACATCCATCATATGAGATTTAGTAGAATCCATATCCTCTAACTGGTGTGTACTGTCTAAATCAGCATGAAGCACCCTACACCCAACTTGTGTCATATCTCCATCATGTGTTGTCCCGGATAAATCATCTCGTGAATATGGAATGTCTGAAAGTGTTCCCAAGATGATATCAAATAATCCTTGTCGATACTGAGGTGTGAATCACCACATAAGGTAATGACATATGCAATCTGCTCTGCGGTCATCTCCCTCATGGCGATCTGGACAAGGTCAGTCATCGAAAATCCTTGATCTGGAAATCACCTCAAAAGATCGAGTAACCTCAACCATAAATCTCTCAATGCTTCCTGGGGGTCAACTAAAATATCACGAACACAAGATTGCATCATATCTACTCTACGCTGGGGGTAAAATCTCTACAAGAACAATAATCGTGAATCTCCCCACGTAGCAATCTTCCTCCCCAACTCTCTATGCCATCTCAAAGCTCTAGTCTGAAGTGAGAAAGGGAAGGTCATCAGCATTAGTTCCTCAGAATTTATATCTAGGTATGCTCGTGATCCACAAAAATCCTCAAACTCAGATATACAAATATAAGGCTCCTCATTCACTCCCTCAGAAAATTTTGATAATAGATTAATGAAATCTAAATCTAGTATGAAGGGATTCAATGTAGAAGCGGACTACGCTTCTTGATCTGGGTGCTCATCCATCATTGCCGGATAGAAGTCATCTAAAACTCGTAACAACTCCACATGGTCTCCAATGGACTGCATTCTCATCTCAACAAAGTAATTGTTCGGGTCTCGTATTTGGTTAATCTGTTCTCCAAGGACATTAACATAACATGTCCCGAATGGGAAGGTGGGAATGCGGAGAGAGAAGATGGGATGTCGGTCGGAGTTCCGACCTCCCAAGAGAGTGGGTGGAAATGATGGGCATGAAATGAAGAAGCTGCAAAATCTGGCTGAAATCGAGTGTGGCCCATCATAAAGAGAGGGAAATGAAGGGAGGGAGGGTAGGAAAGTAGAAAGAGAGATAGAAGGTGACTGCTAATGATCTAGGGAATATTAACGTAACCAACTCATACCAAAGACATACAAACACAAAGCAAACCCTTAGCTCACCAACTCAACACAAATCTCTTCGTGAGATCTCGGTCTTTATCTTTTCAATTTTAGAGTTTAGTGATCAGACAAAAGTTGTACAAACACTTAGGAGGCTTTAATAGGATTTGGTCACTATTCCTTAGTGTGTACGCGAGCAATTAAAAGTACAAACAACGAGGGGATTGCTCTCCCAAATAAATGATGAATCAATTACGTTTATTTTTAAGGGTCAAGTTCAATTAGCAGTCCCAATTTTTTAAAAATTTTTATTTTCACTTTTTTTGGATTTGTTTTCAAAAATAACACCTAACGAGCTTTCTAATTTGCTCTTTGATTATTTTGAGTCCAAAAATAGGGGGAGGAAGTCGAAAAAGCCAATGCACGGTCAAACACAATGACACATGCAGGTATAGAAATGAGTACCTTGCTCTAGCACTCTACATGCAATATGATCCGCGCATAAATTAAATACATAAAGTTAACTCACTATATGATGCACGAGGAAATCGGCCTTAGACGAGCAACTTCTATTGATCATGAAGAACAATAGTTAGCTAATCGAATCGAGTCCATGGTCCAATCTTGGGAGTCACTGGATGCCTGCCGAAACGGGACTTGCTAGCATTGTATGTGACTCCTCACGGCGCGTGGTCTCAAATCCAATTTGATTAGCTTTTTCAATTTAATTTTTAGCAAAGTCCAATTACGTTCTATAGGTACAGGCAAGCAATTAGGTGTTGGGCCTTAGCTAATTACGTCACAATCAACAACAAATCCTACGTCTAGGAGCGCAATCCACGAGAATCAAATAGAAAGTTACGGCGAGGAAATCAAAAATGCGAAAATAGTGGTGAGGTCCCCCAAGAGCACTAGCACTTGGTGAAATAGACCCCGAATAGTGTCCAAGACCACAAATAGTTCAAAGTCTAAATTATTACAATAATCTCAAATGTTCTCTAAAATATGACAACTGCTTCTTGCTCTTTTTCTGCTCCTCCTCCTGTACAATCCTTCAAAAAGAATCCAATGACACTCCGTTCCTCGCACAAAAATCAAAGCAGACGATTGTCAGAAAATAGTTATAATATTGTAGAGACAAATAGAACAAAAGTGAAAAATGACTACAAGGTTATGCTCCCTGGCAACGACGCCATTCTGATGACACTTCTTGTGACCCGAATCACCAAGCGTGATCGACGAGAGAAAATAATTTTTAAACCACTTAAGAGAAAATCAAACAATGACAAACAATCGATTTTTACTATTAAATTTACTTGGTATAGCGATCAGGGTCGAACACAAGGAATACGATTTAAAAACTAAGTAGTCAAATTTCGAAATTAAATTTTTAGTAGTTTTTTTTAGATTTTTTATTTTCAAATAAAGCTCAAGTCACAATATGCACAAGGGAATAAAATACACATGCACACCCTCTTTTTGTATTTTTCAGAATATCTAAAAATGATAAGAAAATTACAGAAAATATATTTTTTAGTTTTACAGGTATTGAAATGTTTTTGGAATTTTTTTCAATTTTTCTGACATTTTATGATTTAATAAAAATCAAATAGTGGATACAAGAGAAAACAACGCACAACCTAGAGTATTTTGCAACTTAAAAATATTTTTAGTGCCCAAAACTCCTAGAAGTTATTTTTAAGCTAAAGTACAATTAAATATCTACAAACATAGACTGAAATCAGAATTTTTAGATTTTTTTTAAATTTTCTACATTTTTTAAGTTTTTTAGCTTTTCATAATGTTTTTTGGTTTTTATAAATGATTATTGCACGAAATTGTGTAAAAATTAAAGGGAAACAAAATAGACTTACAGTATTTGTTTTGGAATTTTTAAACAAATTTTCGAATTTTTATGATTTTCCTAAATTCGGGCAGATAAAAAGACACTATTTTTGATTTTTTTTTAAAAATATCAAATGACAAGAAAATTGATGAAAATTTTATACAATGAAGAATACTACAGCAAGAATATTCACAAATTTTTACGTAATTTTTAGAGCTTGAAAAACATTTATTTTGATGAAATAACCATGCAATTTAATTATCTCGAAATAAGGGACAGAAATGTAAATACTCGAAGTTTATGCATTCAAGAAATAACAAAATATAATCAGAGGATAAAAATCACAAAATACCCAATTATTCACATGCTAAACACATGATCTGTCGGAGGGGACTTTATTGCAAATACGGAAACTTTTAAGTGCTGATATGCAATTTGTCCAAAAGATTTTTTTAATCCAAGGGTTCCCTGGAATCCTTCGTTTCTTTCTTTTGCTTTCCAACAGGGGAAGAGGGGCCAAAGCTTCTCAAGAGTGCCGTCTACGGAGAGGGGTGCAAGGGGATCAAGAGCGGAGAAGTAGTCGGTGCAGGGGCTCGGTCTGGTCGCACGGCAGCGAGCACCGCGTGCAGTGGGGCTTTGGTGGAGGGCTCCTGCGGGCGGAGGTGCAGTCGACGGAGGCGCGGGTGAGCCGCGGTGGTGCGACGGATTCGCGCGGAGAGCGGGTCGTCGGGAGGGCGTCGGGCGCAGCATCGCGTGGCGTGGGGGGCACGCCACCTCGCGCACGGAGGAGGGTCGTGCACTGGGTGTCAACGGAGATGGTGGTTGGAGGGGAGAAGCCACTCAGTTGACACATGGCCGAGGGCGGATGTGGGCGTCGGAGATGGCTGGCGCGGTGGTTGCACATGGTCGCAGTGGTGAACAGTGGCTTCTGGAGTTGCGAGCCGGCAGTGCACGTTGGTGAGGGCAGCAGTGGGTGGGAGGCCCAGGCAATGATGGAGGGGTTGCGCGGGGCACGGCCAACCTCCTCTCTTCTTTATTTTTATTTATATGTTGATAGAAATGAAAAAAAATTATTTCTTTTTAAGAAAATGTAAATAGTAACTATAATTTTTTTATTATTTTTATGATGATCCTGCAGAACAAAGGCTAGAGAGAAGAAACACAAGTATGTGATTTTTTTATTTATCTATTTTATTTATAAAAAATAGAAGGCGTGAATGATGCAGATCTTGCGATATGGAAGATAGACCCAAATCTCCGGTTATCGTGCATGATCGGAGTTGATAGACTGTGCGTGGTAGAACATGAACGTGTAGATATAGAGAAAATGGTATGGAAAATCGATGTCGGATCGAAAATGTGATATGGATGTTTTTAGGATTTTAAGATCTAAACATTCATCAAGACATCAAAGCAAAAAATTAAATCTAGGTTTTATCTAAGAAAAATGACGTAAAAGAAAATGGATCTCACATCGAGATCGGATACGCCGTAATGGCCTCGATGAGGGCCGACATGCTTTCATCGGACGGTTCGGAGTCTAGGCACCCTCCTTCGATAAAATCGCTCTCGAAGATCGCGCTCCTCTCCATCAAAGAATGATCAAAATGAATGAGGGAAGAGCAAGATAATAAAAAGAGAAGAAAATAAAAAAGGAAGAAATGTACAAAAAGAGGAATGTTTTTATTGGTTAATTAAATAATGTAATTACTTAGTTAATTAAAAATGAATTTTAGAATTAATTAAAATAAATAAATAAATAAATTTCTAGAAATTAATTACCGACCTTAATGGTGGTTATTTAAGCTATAGAATAATATCTTTACATACAATGTATGTTTTTAAATCAAATAATGAATAATTAAATAATTAAATCTAAATGAAAATTTCATAATAAAATTAATTATTAATATTAGATATTCATTTTTGGTGATTTTTATATAAGGAAATTAGTTGTATACAAATATTATATACATATACTACAGTATACATATGTACAAATAAGGAAACTATTTTTAAATAATTTTTTAACTATATTTTTATATTTTATATTTTATTTTTAATGAATATAATATTTACAATTATGTGCATATTGTGTAAAAAATAAATATTAATAAATATATACAATAAGCATTGGTAAAACTACACAAAACACCCAAAAATCGACTTTTCAATCGTAATTCCAAAAATTATGAAACCACGACCCTTTGAAAGATAATTTAATTTAGAGTACAATGAAAGTGAGTTTGATTTAATTTGAGTTTGTATGGAGTCAGAATTGGTCTTTAATCTATCACTTTACTATTTTTTCTTAGTGTTATTATTTGTAATATGTACATCATTTTTCTTTGCAATTATTTTATTATTTACAAAATATTTTTATTTTCAATTTTGTTTATAAAATATTTAATTTGAAATCAATTTATTTACAAATTAAATAGTATGAGTTTTTTACAAATATACATGAAAAATATTTTCAAATTATTTTTTGATTTTTAAATTAAAGACCCTATCTCCCCCGACTTTATTCATGGTCGATCAGGTCAAGTCTTAACGTTTTCTCGAGGTTCGGGTCAGTATGCATTTATTTTATAAATACATTTTTATTTTTCTTTTCTTCTTTATTCTTTTCTTTTGAATATAAAAAGTGTTAAAAATTCATATTTAATAAATGCATGTAAAATTATAATTTCATGGAATTAATGGGTATTTACAGGTGTTTGACTGTCGCCGCACGACCTTTGTCGCTGCGATACTGCCAATCGCCTGTGATTTACCTCTACCAAATCACCAACCTCCTCCATCACTTGGATCCTACTAAATCCTACCTCTCATCACCGCAAAAACCGCCTCCTGGAGCCCATCGTCGGGGTGTCTGTTGCCACCCCCACCAGCCTCCTGGGAATAGCATCTCCGCTCGACGCCGCCACCAACTCCTATCTCCACTGCCTAGAGTCGTCTCGTGCACCATCTACCATCGACATCTGCACCTGCTCCCGGAGAAGAGCATCTTCGGCCGTGCAACAGATCTCCCCCGCCAGCATGCGTCCTGTGTAGGTCTACCGTGCCCCGGCCTACTCTTAGAGCCGCAACCATCACACCTCTGTCTGATCGCCAACGACAGGAGCTTCTCTAGCCACCACCTTCCATCGACGTCGCTTCTATATACCATCCTTCATCGCCTGCCACCATCGAGTAGCCATCCACTCCAGGCTCGTTGCCTGTCGTGCTCGTGCGAGAAGATAAGAGGGGCGACACCTTCTCTTTTTCCCTTTTGCAATAATGAAGAATGCCCTCATCATTGCCCTAATTTATTTGGAAAATATCAGTCAGTCCACCAAAATATTTGCATATTACAAAGAGGCCCCCACCAGAGCCCAGCACATACATCACAAGCCCCCATCTAGGTAATTGGTGGTTTCCTTCCTGATGTTTAGTTTTTATTATTTTATGTTGCAAAAACATTGAATAATGACAAATAAGCCATTGTTATCCAGACATTATTTTGCATCATATTTCTTATTAAAATAAACATTTTTAGTAATCAATAAATTATGAAAAATACATGTGAACTGTCTGCTTGTGAGTTCTTTGTTGTGAATAATTTCTGTGGCATTTTGCCATTATTTGTTATTTATAAAAAACCAAAATTCGTTCATTTTCTTTGCCTGAAATTTGAAAAATCATTAAAAATCAAATTCCGAAAATTCCAAAGAAATAACAGTACATTTCTATTCCTGTTTATTAATTTCCAACCATTTTTACGCATTTATTATTTGTAAAATTCCTAAAATTGCAAAATACTCAAAACCTTAAAAAATATAGAAAACTATTGAAAAGTAAAAAATGTGCATTTGAACTCTATTTATAGATATTTTCATCTATTTATAGGAAAAAAATTCATAATTTTCACATTCATATTATATTCTTATATTTCTAAATTCTCCTTTTTAGTGTAATTTTACAATTTTTGATTTTTATAAAATCCTTAAAAATATAAAAAATCTTTAAAAATTAAAAATATAGTAAAAATTTTTAAAAATACAAAAAGATTTTATTTGTATATTTCTGGAATTTTTTGTATTAAGAAAATTTAAAAATTGCCTCTCTTTTGCGGATAAATTATTTTCTTTGAAAAATATTCATTTTTTAAAATAAAAAATTTGTAAAAATTAAAAACAACTAAAAATTTGAAATCAGAAAATAAAAAAATTACAAAATCAAAAAAATAATAAAAACTATAAAAACAAAACACAAAAATATAAAAGAAAATTTTTTTAAATCATTTTTGAATATTCCACTGCCAAGTTTTTCACATGCTCTTTGTGTTCGACCCTGAGAGCTATACCCGATTAAAAGCATATATAGACCACCTAGATGTTATTGTACATCATTTTAAGGTTGATTGTACACACTTTTCTGGATTGAATCTCTCGGTTGACTAAGGGAACAACAATGTCTTAATTTGACAACTTAAAGTAGTCGACCATGCAGCTCATAAACAACTTACCTGTGATTTCGTCGGGACTCGGAGCTGTTATGTTGCCCTTTTATTGTAGACTCAAGCGGCATGGCGAAGGTGCCATGAAACTAAGCAAGCTTAACAGGATACTTGCCATTGACATAACATTCCAAGATCTCTCCTTTTTCTCTAAGAATGACGGAGAAGGAAAAATGAAGAGGGAAGGGAATAAAAGGAGGAGAAAGATGGAGAAGTTAGAAAAGAAGTGGGGAGGAAGTTGGGAAAGAAGTGGGAGATGTGTAGAGAATGGGAGTTGTTGGAAAATTTTAAATTTAAAAATGAAATAAAATAAAATATAATATAAATAAGAAATAAAATAATAAATAAATAAATAAGGGGAAATAAATAAATAAGAAATATAAATAAGAAAATAAATAAATAATAATAAACATAATGAATAAGTAACATAAATAAAAGAAAACAAAGAAAATAAATAAATAAAATAAAATTATGAAAATAATATAAAATGGGGTGACATATGGCAGCTCCAGGAGATGACACATTTTGTACTCAGAAAAAACAAAAATTAAATGTAAATAAAAAACCAAAAGGAATAACAAAAAGGTCAAATCAAAAAGTGGTCAACATAAAAGTTGCTCGTCTCGACGCGATCTACAACTTCTGTGAAGGGTTGAGAATCAAAATAAACCATCTGTAAAAAAATATTTTTGTGTGGTATCCTATAGATATAAAATACCGAATTTTTATCTTTTGTAGTTTTTTGCATTTTAAAATAAGATAAAAATCAAAAATATAAATTAGATAAAATATGAAATAAATATTTACAACTTATATATTTTTTTTGGATTTTTAATAATTTCACAGATAAAATAAAATAGAGATAAAAATGCAAACCCAAGTTTCACATACGTACTCTGATTCTTTTGAATTTGGTCTTGTTTTGAAAGTAATTGAACGCACATTTATTCAAAAATGATAGGAGTCCATAGGAGACTGTATGAGAAAGATATTCACATTTTATGGTTATTAGTCTCAAACTAGAGTTTGGGTTTTATTGGTCAATTTTACAAGTTAATATTTTTTGCTACTTTTCTTTATTAGTGTTAGCAATATATAGACTATAGATATGATTTTATTCAATTCCGAGTTAGTGAAAAATAGATAAAAAATAATCGAAACATGAAGAATATACATGTGATATTTACAAGTGAATTTGGCTTCTTACTTAATGCAAATATGCATGATAAAATACAAACATTAATTCTAAATGTATAAGTGAGAAAAATACAAAATAAAAGGAGAACTGCAGCTAATTAATCGGGAACGAAGCTCTATTTTCAACTTTTAGAATGATGAATCACATATTCATCACTCACGCACCCATACGCGTGTGGTGGTCGGTATTTTGCAAGGTCCCCCTGTGTTTGTATGTTATTGTTTAGTCTATAAACATTGAGATTCGGTTTAAAACTTTTTGCTGACTTTGCATGTATTTACTCCCTATTTGTATTAAAAATCCAAAAAAAAGAAAGATGTTTTAAAAATTCTAAAAAAATAGAGGTTATTTGTCACTGTATTTTACATCTATAGACCAAAAATCACTAAAAAAAATCAAATGAAAGCCATGAAAATTGCAAAACAACTCTCGCCGTAAAAAATATAAAAGTTCATTAAAAAAATCAAAAAAATGTGTTTTTGTTTTTGTATTTTGTATATTATATTTAATATATATACTAAAACTAGTTTTGGAAACTTTTAAGCTTTTTAAATATTTTTGAAATAAAAAAGTAGTCAGTTGTGTTTTATTATTCATTATTTTAGTATTTTTAGCTAATTTAAAATACAAAAAATTAGAAAAAAATATAATAAAATATCAAAAAATATATAAAATTATAAAAATACAAAAATATTTTATTCTATGATTTTTGAAGTATTTATAGCTATTTGTCTAAATCTAAAAAGGCACATTTATTTAAATAGATTACTATAATTATAATTATTAAAAATCCTAAAAATATTTCTAGTACCATTAAAAATTAAATAGGATTTATCTTTAGGGTATTTTTTTAATTTTATTTCTATTTGTATATTTATTATCCATATTATCTACACTATATCTATATAATATATTTATCAAATATGTATAACAGAGAAGAAGAAAATTAAAAATGAGAACATATGAAAATAAGTACAAAAATTATAATATTAAAAAAACATAAAAAATACAAAATAAAAAATTCCAAAAAAATAATTAAAAACCCATAAAAATTTAAAATCTTTACAGAAACACCCAAAACAATTATTGTCTTTGTGCCAATTATTATTGCATATTCCCCTTTCTCCATGTGTTCGACACTCTACGTACTTTCCTTATATACATCCTTTATAGAGTTATAATAAATTTTAGCTCCACATTTTGTCTTGCTTTGCTATATCTATTTGTGTGTTATGTTGATCTTCTCGACTTTTATACATATTTTGTAGAGTTATAATAAATTTTAACTCCACATTTTGTCTTGTTTTGCTATATCTATTTGTGTGTTAATTGTTGATCTTCTCGACTTTCGTGAGTGGTCGCTTCAACGAAAGGGTACTTCCACCTTGTATAGGCTACATTAGACCCTCACAGAAGTTTTTCGATCACTGACCTCATTGAATAAATATCAACAAAAAATTAACAAATCAAACAAACTAAAAATAGTAAACGAAAAGGATTAAATGAAATTCAAGTTCAAAAGGAAACACAATGATTGAAGTACCATTTTAGACAAAAAAAATCATTCAATAGATATCCAACAAATCTTGTGATGGGCTTTCCATGGACACATGAAAGACCCACCTCATTAGGGGTCTCTTACACATATATAGAGATTTCCAAGTCCTAATCCCATTAGCTACGTAATGAGAACATTATCTAAGCGTTTCATTTTTTCCTTAAAACATCATTTATTGTATGAAAATCACTAAGTGGTTTTACAAAAAAAATTATTAATTTTATCTCTACACATTTACAAAATAAATAACATAATTCATACCTATAAAAAGATCTTGAATGCACGTTTTTCTACCTTGTAAATATTTGTTAGAAATCTTCAATTTAAATTTGCTAATCCATGTTCGTTTATTACATATATTTAAAGCCAAGTTACAATTATATAACCATATTTTACTACTGATGGTGTGTAATTGATATCTTTTTTATTATTACATATACATTACTAATACCTTTTTATTATTACAACTATACAACAAGTTTACTCACCCACGTTCTTTGATTTACAATTACTCCAAAAATATTAATTTTATTGAAGTTGAAACATTTACTAATTTGCATCCATTTATGACATATATATGCGATATTCTTACAAATATCTTTTATTATTAATAATATTGTTATGTTACTGATGATATATTGTTATTTACTATTAAACGAATCAAAATTATAGATATTGTGTTACTATTTACTATTATATTATTATAAATGTTGTGTCATTATTATAGGGATAAATTATTGATTTTGTATAATTACTTACTACTGAGTGAATAAAAAATGATTATCATATATTACTATTTACCAATTATATAGTTATTTCCACGTAGCAAGTGAAGTTATAGATGCTTTGTTATTATCTACTATTAAGTAAATCAAAGTTTATGACTCATTGCTTTCAATAATAGAACTTTCATGAGTCAAATACCCCTTCCTTCGAACTCAACATCTTTTTACTGACCTCCATATGCATGCCCACCCGCCCCCACCTTCATTTCTCATTATGAACTCTCATGGAAGTCCTTTTCGTTTCATTATTGCCCATGTGCCTCCTCCATCTTTATAATGAATCATCAGGAAGGGCGTCTTATCAATGACAGAAATACCCATCCGATTCCGATGCAACGTTCTTCTTTCAATGGCGGCGCTGGTAGGGGTTAGAGACGATTTCGATGGAGATGGAGAGGCATGAGATACTTTCTTAAGGAAATACGCCCAATTTCTTATTATAATGGTGGGGGAATAATTAGAAATGAATGATTTACATTGATAACATTGTTATTTCAATAGATTCATAATAAATTAATGTTTATCACTTCCTAAATATAGACTGTGATAACTCCATAACCTAATTTGAAGGGTCTCCATTTCTTTCTCGATGGTAATGGTGACAACAGGCAACATTAGTGCGTGGAGCGGGAGGCGGTGCCTAGAGGTGTTTGCATGTGGAGGCGGTGATGGTGCATTGAGCGGGATCATTTTGCGATGCGTGGTAGAGGCTACACGTGGAAGCCATGATGGAGCATCATGACAACATTGCATAGAGCCAACAACATGTGGAGTCGACCCCGATGCATGTCGGTGGCAACGATGCGTAGATGTGGCGATGCATGTAGGTTGCAATGCATGGATGAGAGCACAACATGAAGGAGGGACGAGAGGATAGTGGAGTGAGGAAAGGAGTGCCCTCGTGCAATGATGGGCCTGGAGGAGGGCATCTTGGGGGCACATAGAGGAGTGGCATGAGAGGAGAGGTAGCCTCCTTTGTCGGGGAGGTTCGAGCGTGAATATAATTTCTTTCGTTGAGTAGATGTGGCGATGCATGTAGGTTGCAATGCATGGATGAGGGCACAACATGAAGGAGGGACGAGAGGATGGTGGAGTGAGGGAAGGAGTGCCCTCGTGCAATGATGGGCCTGGAGGAGGGCATCTTAGGGGGCACACAGAGGAGGGGCATGAGAGGAGAGGTTGCCTCCTTTGTCGAGGAGGTTCGAGCGTGAATATAATTTCTAAAATTGTGGTAGGCATTATAACTTATATATCATTTACCGATTTAATAAATCTCAATTTTTTAACATGTTATCATTTTGCATAATAATTGATAAATTATTAACTGACTATTTATTTTGTAGAACACTATACAATAGTACAAAACGAGCATAAGTTTTACAAAGGCATCATAAATTTTACACTGAAAGGCACTAATGGGTCGGGAATATAAAACTAAATAAATATTACAAAGCGATTCTCCATATTTACAAAGCATCAATAAAATTTAAAAATAGATAATTAAATTTACAAATAGTAACATAAAATTTAGAAATACAATTTTAATTTTATAACAAGCCTTTTTTATGCATAATTACAAATCTCTACATAAACTTTAGAAATACAACGTTAATTTTACAATGAACCTTTTACATTCTGCAAGCAATATAGTTTTTGACAAAAAATATAAATAAAGGAATGGGTGAAAAATACAAAAATATTACAGGAGCATAAAATAGTAAATTAAAAGGATTAAATGAAATTCAAATCCAAAATAAAATAGAATAATGAAAATACTTTTTCATGTAAGACTGGATTGAGATCTAATGGATCACAACTTCACCTCATTTGAATGTGTCCCTATATATGTATGTATGTATGTATGCATGTGTGTACACATGTATATAGTGAAATGGGGTGCAACCAACTACTAGATGCACCCTCCCATTTTTTTCATAAGATTTTGATTTTTAGGAGGAAACAGTGGTGGGATTCACTTAGTTTATTTAATGAAATATGTGTTTCAAATTTCATGAAAAATAAACATGCTAAATGTGTCCATAGAAGGGGTCAATTTCAGCAATTCTAAGACAATTAAATTTTGAAGTCTTGATAGGTATGATAGAAGTGTAGAATTATATTAATTTGGAATGAGATGACGGTGGCACAACTTCATTGTAGGAACCCCTTCAAATGTAAAACAATCCAAATTCAATCATTCATCCAAAACTCCATTACAAGTCATATTACAGCAAATCCTTTAACTTATGTCATGGAAAAAGGCTACTTTAGGCAACACCATTCATCCAAAACTCCATTAGGCAACACCATTCATCCAAATAAAAACAAACAAACTAACTAACCCATCAACTTATGTCATGGAAAAAGGCTACCTTAGTAGCTGGTTAGGCATGCGTCCAACCGCACAAGGGACCCCACAGAATTACTTTTTTGGTCTAATACTTGACATAGCTTAAGTGACATGAGTGAGACTGATGTGCACGTAAAAAGTGACGTGAGTGGTGAGACTTTGAAACACTAAATCTGAAAGCTGCTTTTAGACATCCATGGGATTCCCGTCAAAAGGGACTTCACTAGACCCGTTAACTCTTAGCCGTTGGTTAAGAGGAGAATCACTCAATAATGGGAGATCATATCCTCTGCAGTAATGGAGAGGTCTGCATTAGAACCACGGCCAGAGTGAGAGCGGTTCGTACGAAATCCCACGATATGAACGGCTCGTGCTGGTGATCCGCTTCCCAACAATGGAGTTCACCTTCACCCTCTCTCTCTCCCTCTCGCTCGCTTGTCAGAACAAAAGCATAATCATGTATAAGGATATGATGACATATATCCACTTCGACATTTGAAAGGCTTGTTCTTGAAGAACCGCAGGTGCACGAACCCCCTCAGTGCGGAAGCTCAAGTTATTCATGTGTACGAAAGCTAACAAAAATTGGCAAGTGATGCGGGCAACAAGCTGCGCCGCTAGCTCTTTTTATATTGCAAAGCCAATCCTCCTAAACACTACATCCATAGATCTGGGGTCCATCACATTACTGTTCATCACTTTTTGGATCCTCTTTAAAAGCTCAATAGTTTCCGGTGCTAGGAAGCTAAAGGTGTCGAAACCAAAGGGGATGAAGGCATGTTGATTCTCCGTGCAAGCTTTCTCGTGTTTCACCACTTTTGCTAAAGAGCTTTAAGGGCAGTCTGCCCTGCAGTGAAGGACCCCTCTTCAACCCCACCATCGGGAAAACTCCTGTCAAATCTACACAAGCATGTTTTCCCCCTATCCACCCAAAAATCAAAACATCAGCAGGTCTAAGTGTGGATCTTCCCTCATGTGGATCTGTTAAAAAGTTCACTAATGTCTTTTTCTTAGCAACAATACATGCATGTTTGAGGACATCGAATAAAACATCTCTAACGAGATCGTGTCTGTACTTAAACCCCGGGAGCTCCCTACAATGAATGGCTTGATCACCAAAATTGTCCAAGCAATACATGCACATTCTTCATGCACACCCTTACTTCTGAGATCTCTCCTCTTTTCCCACCAGTTTTCTAGGGTTTCATTGTATTAGATTACATGATCTGAATCCTACGCAATCAGCATAACCAAAGATTACGTCCATGAAGAGATCTCGTATCCTTCAAGTAGGTCTATGTTAACATATATAACATATATAAAGTCGTCATTTAAATCTATTATGCACTTTTGTCCTGAAAAAAAGCTGACGAATCATTTCGTCCAGAAAATATTATTATGATTATTTGATAAAAATGAAGATAAAATCTTTCAAGAAAAGATCTGAACTTTCCAAGCGGCTTTACAATTGGTTGCATTGTATCCATCGATTGTATGGGTATCATTAAAAACTATCCATTTAATAAAGGGTCGGATGTGGATACTAATTTTATAAATATGTGGGTTTAAAATATCAATATCCGTCCTGAAGCTAACTGGTTGACATCCTTAAGTTGTGTTCGTTTGCGGAACAAAGAATAAGTGTTATTCTCCCTCCTCCCTCCCCCCTTCCCTCTCCTTCCTCGTATGGTTATTCTCCATAAGCATCTCTCTCTATATTACTTTTTATTCCATGATTATTCTTATCTTTATTCCGCCTTACTTACCATGATTCCACCTTCTTCCTATCCGTCATTTAAAAATATTGTACTTTATTCCAGTTTATTCATCACCCTTATTCCTGATTATTCTCGAACCAAACACATCCTTAGGTGGTAGCAATGTAAAATTCGAGGCTAGAGTATGCAAATCCCTTGTACTATTGTGTTGGTGTACCTCAATGATTTATCAAACTACTTTGCGGCAATTGAAGCGTAGTTGTGATAAGCATTGTCTACCCAAGAATTCTAACTCACCGAATACAATATAAATAATTAATGTGTGCATCACTCCAACTCACAAACTCAATCCTTGTTTGGAGGGGAGGGAGAGTTTAAAAAGTTGCAGTCATTGAAGGAAGAATTCCAACACACTCCACAAACCAAGGAGGTAAAAGTGGTTTGATAGAGCCCGCCAACAAGAAAGCACAAGGGGAAGATCGTTCACTAATACAAAGCGGGGGGAGGGGGGCTATAGTGATTCTTTTCTCAAAATCCATCACTGAATCGTTATTGTTACATATATGTGGACGATATTAATACTCGATGAAAAATGATTTTTACATTTGAAATTAATGATAATGTCATATACATTGTTATATCATTAACAATAGTCCTCGTAATGGAGTTTATCCAGTACTATTTTCAAAAATGTGAACTAATCATCACTCTATTTTAATCTAAAAATGACTATTAGTTGAGATTTTGAAAATAAAAACGGATAAGTATGTCATAATATATATTTTTTTTTCTATTAGTATAATGACGGATATTACATTCATCACTAATTTCAAGTATAAAAAATAATAATATAATATCATTTTATTATAATGGTTAAAGAGGTTAGGGAGAATGGCATCAATATACCTTATTTCCAAGGTAAAGTGGGTATATGCTATATAAAAGCATATTTTTAGGTTGGATTAAGTTAAGAGCTTTTCATTTAGGAGGAGCCGCATAAAGTCTAAAGTTTAGAGACAATCTTTTGACCAATTGATTTCAAGGTCACAACACCACCATCAAAAAGAACACGGCAACTTCTTTAATAGAAACATGGAGGGTTATTTACCTAAAGATGATAAAAAGGATTGTTAGTACATTTAACATTGCGATAAGCTTTCCTGGAGACCTCTGTTTGAAGATTATCTATAGGGTACGTTTTTCTAAGAGCTTGGATCCAATCAAAACTGGAAAATTATGTGCGCCTTCTTCTCTACTAGCATAGCATGATAAGGGCGTGCTATGAGAATTCTAGTATTTCCCCTTTTTCTCCCCCTGATCTTCATCGCATGAGTTTTCTCTGCTTTCATTCCTTCATTCTCCAAAGAAGAAATTGGTTAAAAGGACCTTCATAAGCTGCTCTTGTTATTTTTAGGGCCTCTCTCATTCATAGATATATGAGTGGGTGGAAGGAAAAGAGTGCTTCTGCTCTTTTGATAGGATGAATCGAAAATATTCACTTTTTCCACCCTTAATGTGATTTCTCACTTATGAATCAAGGAGTTGTCTCCTCGACGAAGATTAAATTCAAGGACTAGAGTTGGAGTCTTAAAGGATTAGAGAAGCGAAGCCTTTTTATTTAAGGTTAATTTTTAACCCAATGGAAATGAGGACAAAATGAATTATCCATGTATGAATGTCAAATTGAAGCAATGTTACCATCACCTATGATTTCCTTGTATGGAGTCTGAATAGATGTTTACAATTTCAAGCATCAAGGAGGGCGTAGAAAGCACTGAAACTATGAACAATAATTCATTATAATTAGTTGTGTCCAAAGAGATTTTTTTTAACTATGTGCAATAGAGAGGAGAGTGTTGGAGTTGTGCATTTTCTGATGGTTTTCAAGATGTGGGTTATGGAAAATATGTAGATCTAACATGGCCAATCCACAATTTACCTAGGGTTTCGTTATCGATTTCCAGCATATAATATGAATGTTATAATTTTCAACAGTAGCACCCAGTGTAATATTTCACACATTTAGAGTTGATTTAAGTGATACTGTAATTTGAGACTTATTTCCAAGGAAGGTGGGAAGCCTCTGTCAAAATGATGATGGAGTTCATAAGGATGCAAAATTTTTGTAGGATGGGAATGGTACAATTTTTAAAATTGATATATAAGTGAACTTGAACTTTTCCCACGGCAGGATTTCAGATGATCGAGGAAGTAAGGGGAGCACAAAAACTTGAAGTCCATATAATTGATTATGAAATAACCTTTCAAAAAACCTAATGAATTACATATTCATCACAGTAAAATACTTGAATTAAGCAAATATTGAATATATTTTCCTTGCATTTATTCACATTTTGCTTGTATTCCACATGTACTACATACATTTTGACATATTGTATTAACTAGCCAATAAATATATTATAAATAGATTTAAACCCAATAAAATCCAAAAGTACATTAATAAGCATATGGCACATCAAATGTAATATACTAATTTTACATGTACCACTCACATTTACAATACGCTTTTATTTACAATATATACATGTATGGACCACTTATATGCATGTATACACACAGGGACGGAGCCAGGACGATAATTAGGGGGGGCACAAATTAAATATAACATTTCATTTATCAATGTAATGAAATTAACTAACAACTGATGTAATGAAATTAACTAACGTATATAAAATCTACAAAAAATGTGCTCTTTCTAAAATTACCTTGTTAGAGTTGTCCTCGACGAGATTTCAAATTATGAAATAATTGAATAATTTCTTCATTGCTGACATTTTTGAACATATCTTTTTCAATATAAGTAACCAAGCTATCATTAAGCCATTGATCCCCCATCGTGTTCCGAAGGCGATTTTTGATGCATTTCATTGCAGAAAATGCTCTTTCAACTGTAGCAGTTGCGACTGGTAGAACAAGTGCCAATTTAATAAGCTTATAAACCAAAGGATATATCATGTCCTTTTTTCTGAACCAATAGTTGTGCAAGATCTATGATTCCTTTCAGCTTGGAAAATTCTTCATCAGAAGTCACATCCAAAAAATATGTTTCAAGTTAAATATCTAATTTCACCATGTCAACATCTGAAAAATCGTCTTTATAAAATGAGGCCATCCAAGGACGGATGGAGGGGGAGCAAGGAGGGGCAAGTGCCCCCCTCCATTTTTGCAAAAAAAAATTACTATATATAGTATTCCATCACGCCGCATCTCTCTCCTCCCATACCCTCTCTTTCCCCGCCTCTTTATCGCACCCTCTTTCCCTCTCTCTCTCTCTCTCCCTATTTTCCCCCATTCTCGCCCGCGCCTCTCTCTCATGTACCCTCTCTCTCTCCCCCTCTTTCCCCCTCTCTATCGCACTCTCCCTCTTCCTCTTTTCCCCTTTCTATCGCACCATCTCTCTCTCTCCCTCTTTCCCCCTCTCTCCCATACCCCTTTCTCTCCCCCACTTTTTCCCTCTCTCTCCCCCTCTTTATCCCACCCCCACGCCTCTCTATCTCTCTCTCAATCTCTCTCTCTCTCTCTCTCTCAGCCGTCCTGTCCTCTCTCTCATGTACTCTTTCTCTCTCAACTGCTCTCTCTCTCTCTCTCTAGATATTCTCTTTTATTATTAACTCTCTTATTTTATTGCTTTTCAGACGCCATCAAATTGACGACCATCAAGATTCAAAGTTGAAGGAGGAAAGGTATATTTTATGTTATATCATTTCTTATTAACAATGTTCATTTATTTTTTTATTGTTTATGTTTTTTTACTATTACGAGAAGTTTAATTTGATAGGAACCTTTTATATAAGAAATTCTATTGAATAAGAAATCCTATCAAATTAAACTTCTCGTAATAGTAAAAAAACATAAATAATAAAAAAATAAATGAACATTGTTAATAAGAAATGATATAACATAAAATATACCTTTCCTCCTTCAACTTTGAATCTTGATGGTCGTCAATTTGATGGCGTCTGAAAAGCAATAAAATAAGAGAGTTAATAATAAAAGAGAATATCTAGAGAGAGAGAGAGCAGTTGAGAGAGAAAGAGTACATGAGAGAGAGGACAGGACGACTGAGAGAGAGAGAGAGAGATTGAGAGAGAGATAGAGAGGCGTGGGGGTGGGATAAAGAGGGGGAGAGAGAGGGAAAAAGTGGGGGAGAGAAAGGGGTACGGGAGAGAGGGGGAAAGAGGGAGAGAGAGAGAGAGAGATGGTGCGATAGAAAGGGGAAAAGAGGGAGAGGGAGGGTGCGATAGAGAGGGGGGAAAGAGGGAGAGAGAGAGAGGGTACGGGAGAGAGAAGCGCGGGCGAGAATGGGGGAAAATAGGGAGAGAGAGAGAGAGAGGGGGGAGGGGGGAAAGAGGGTGCGATAAAGAGGCGGGGAAAGAGGGAGAGAGAGGGTATGGGAGGAGAGAGATGCGGCGTGAGGGAATACTATATATAGTAAATTTTTTTGCAAAAATGGAGGGGCACTTGCCCCTCCTTGCCCCCCCCCCTCCATCCGTCCTTGTATACACACATCTACTACCTGTTTGGTTGCCTTAGTCCTTCTATACCCAAACGTTAAACAAGCAATACAACCCTTTCCCCCCAAAACTAATCGAATAACTATCTTGATCAATCAACTATCTCCCTTTTAGCAAGCTTACCTTTTCGATCAATTGATACTTTTACCTAACCTAGCAGTTTTCTACTTCATTAAGTTTTACAAAAATCAGGAATGACCATTTTTATTGGCTAACTATTTTGTGTGAAAATCAATTTGCAAACCTAACAAGCTAGCTCAATAGTTGTTGCGATGACCAATCTACAATAAACAATAATCAACCCACAACCAAAGACAAAATCAATGTGCAATATGGGAGTCAAAATTTTTTTTCATCTATCTATACGAAATATGTGTATAGCACAGGTAGTGTAGAGTGTCGAACCAGAAAGAGCAAAATGGGGCAGAGTCAGAATAAATCATGATCAATTATCACTGATTAATATCTATATAATTTCCTATTTACTTAGCTATTCCTTTTTGGAATTTTATTTTTTATAATTTTGTGGGTTTTTACTATTTACTTTTTATGGATTTTAATCTTTTTTATGTGTTAATTTTGCAAATTTTTAATTTTTAGTTTCGAAATTACAATATATAATAATATAGGCAATATATACTATATAGGCAAAAAAGAAGGGAAAATGCAATCAAAATAAAATGAATAAAATATTATTGTGTAATACATATATTTGATGATTTTTGGAGAATTTTGATAATTTTTGTATTTTTAACTATAGAAATAGGCCAAAATAATGACTATGACAAATCTGTAGATTTTTATTGTATAATAAATATATACTAGTACCAAAATAGTCCTAAACTAATTATAATATATACTATTCATAATAAAGAAAATTCAGAGATAGAAGACAATATTTTTGAATTTTTGGAATTTTGTAAACTTTATAAGGTTTTTATGGTTTTGCAATTTTTAAAACTTTTCTTTTATGTTTTTCAAAAAAAATTGGATCGAAGATAAACTATAACAAAATTATCCTACTGTAATTTCTTAGAATTTTTGAAAACATTATGTAATTTTTTTGAATTGTAAATAATACAACATGAAGGAAAATAATTTTGAATGCTTTATGAGAAATATATGCGATGAATATAGGTTCCAAGCACTTAATATAATTTTCCTATAATTTTTGACTAAATAGGATAATAAATAAAAATATATTCAAATAAAATAAGTCTACAATACAAGGACCTAAATGTAATTTAAATAAACCTTGAATCCATTTTACAACATTACAATAAAGTATAAGTCCAAACATGCAAAATATCCAAATACATGCACATTACATGCTAAAGTCTAGGGTCAAACATGCAATATCTAGGTCATCCATAATAAGGCCAAGATCACGTGCCTACGATACATGAGAGGAGAAATTGCAATTAGGCCCCTATCTTTTTGTAAACCAAAAATCAAGTCCCTGATGGTTTCCAGTAACATGGAGCCTCTAGCAAAATTGCAAGTTTGACCCTCCTATTTTTGGTATTTCCACATAGCGCATTATCCATCATTTAGCATCATTTTAATTTTATTTATTTGGTGCATCAATACCTTCTTATTTGAACCTATATTTGTACATTCATTTTTCAGTATTTTTAATTTTGACAAATTACATTTTATTATCTAATTAATGCTACATTTTGGTGAATTATTTGGAATTTTCGGATTACTGTTTGATAGATTACATTTAAATTGGTAAATAATTTCATATTGTAACCATATATGCTTTGTTAAATCATAGAAAATCAAACATTGCAATGAAAAATCTCAAAAAGCCATCATAGGTGGATCTCTATATGCTTTATCATGTCAACAGAAGTTATTGAAAAAAATCATGTATCATGTGTTTTAAAATAATTATTGATTAATTTAATATTTAATTCAAAATCATTCAAATAATTAGAATTTTAAGGATTTAAAGTATCTATATATTCCTCTCATCGACGTTATTCTAGATAATTTTAGTTATGAGAATTATTGTGAATTTATTAGAATTAAATGCTCTAAATTTTTCTATTTCAGTTAAAAAACCATGAAAATTAAAACTTCATTAAAAAACTAAAAAGTTACAATAGGCATATTTCATCTAAATGTGTCATTTTAACATAATTTCATGAATTCTATTACTATTTGCATTAAATATTACATGAAAACCAAAAGTTCCATCCATTTTTGTGCACATGTTCTAATTTATAAAAATACAAAATAAATGCATTTCAACCAGTATTTAATATTCCCTATCTAGGAAAATTACTATTTTGCCGAATTATACACTTAGGAATTTTCAAGATAATTAGAATGTAGAGATACTATATCATTAACCTAGTTTACAATTCATATTTTTATTTCCTTTAAAAAGTATTTTTAAAATACAAAAAAAACTAGTCTGATAATATATTTTATTTTAAGTCGAAAAATAGTCTTGTACCATTTTTATGTGGTGTTTTGATCCTTGAAACAACTGTCGCAAAAACACCCTTATAGGTATTACTCATTGAATGTGCATTGCAATGCAAATCATACTTTGCACTTCATTTGTGTTTGCATATTTTATAAAAAATCTAAAAACCCCATCTTTGGTGGACGATGAACGGCCAAGGCAACTAGGGTTAAGTAATCTCTAAGGGTCGTTGCGACTCAAATCGCAAGGCTCGGTCAACAAGAAAATGAAGACCACAAATAGAACAATCACAAGCACAAAATCTAATGTAAGCGGTCTCCGCTATTTATTTAATCTGGTGTAGCGACCACGGTCGAACACAAGAAACACATAAATGTACGAAGTAGTCAAGATCAACACAATAACTACAATTTTTATTTAATTTTGATTTTTGCACATTTTATATATTTCTAAAATAGAATAAAAAACACAGAAAAGCTAAGGCACAAGGATGCCTTCACAATTTTTATTTAGGATAAAAATACACAAAATTTAGAAATAAAAATATTTTTTCACATATGTAGATGTTTTTTGATGATTTTAGATGTTTTTCTGATTTTTACACGATTTTATAAAAAAATAAAATAAGCACAAAAGAACAAGGCAATGTGCAGTCTATGCTGTAGGGCAAATTTAAAATATCAAAAGTGTCCAAATGTCCATGTCGTAAATTTTATGATAAAGTAGATAAAATTACCTAGCTACAACAATTGAAATTTCATTTTTTTTTGTTTTTTGTAAAAATTTTATTAATTTTTATAAGATTTTTATTCTTTTGTGATTTTTAAGTTTTTTATAAAAGATAATGCAATAAAAATGATATTGAAGCAAGAACACACTAAAATAAACACATAAATTTTTGCAGAATTTTTTAGGGTATTTTTATTTTTTGGTATTTTAGAAAGTAGACAGACATGTTTTTAAGGACCTTTTATTTTTAGAAAATATCAAATAAAACTTAATCAATTCATAAAAATTATCAAAAATACTACACGTTAGCAGGAGCTAACGGTAATTTTTGTGGAATTTTAAGAGTCAATTTAATAATTATTTGATTCAAAACAAGTCACATAGGTAGTAGGGACCTAATCGCAATTATCCTAATGTTTCCAAAGTAAGCAATAATGTATACAATAAACCTAGGGGTACTAGTGCAAAATATCCACAAAATAAGCGCACATACTCAAATCACCATGCACAAGGGCATAAATGCAAATAAAGGAAATATTCCATTCAAATCATAACTATCAGAAAGTAAGAGGACATGTTTTCCAAAAACACCACAAAAGCACGTGAGCATGCACGTGTATCCAAACTCGAAGGACTAAAGTGCAAATAGTGGAAATATAAGGGTCTAATATGCAAAAAGTTTGAAATACAACTTTATTTAACAGAGTAAAACGTAAAACATAAAAATGCATGGGAGCAAGTGTAAAATACCCTCGATGGGTGTGTGCGGTGCGCATGGGATCGCGTGGTGTGCTCTGGTGGCACAAGGACGTGCAGATCAGATCTTCTATTGCGTAAGATCTGACACCCCAGAGAATATCAGGGACGTGGGGCGCAGATGCGTCAGGGCGTCAGATCCAACGGCCCAAAGGTTGCTCCGGTTAGTGGCTAGGATCAAATCTAGCAGAGGCGGGCCAATCTAACGGTAGAGAGAGGTTCTGGAAGAACAGGACCCCTGCGAACTTCACCCGAGTCTCAGATGCGCTCTTCCACTTTGATGAGTGATCGGAAGGGTCAAGCACGATCGTGGAAGTCACCCGCGTCGAATGGACAGGTCTGATGGGATAGCTGCTGGCCGGATATGCGTGGCAGTGAAGATGGACCAGGAGCTACTCTAGCAGACCCTCTGGAGGCAGGAACTGGGATCCCTGCACGCGCAAACACCTGTGAAGGCAAGCTCGACTTGGGGCAAAGCTCTGGTCAGGGTTATTTGAGCATAAACGAAAAGAAGCAACGATAGGGGTGGGATTCGATCTCCGGCGAATATGAGGGAGGAGATAATGGCCTTAATCTCGACCCAATAGTCGAGCATAAGGATGATCAGACTGTGGGAGCAAATGGAGGGTGATTTGGTGAAGCGATCGGAGCAGATGAACTTGGATATCAAGGCTCCAATCAACGGGCCAGAGCAGGTGGGTGTGCGACGAAGCGAAATGGAATGAATGGATTCAGACTTGAAAATGAACCGGAAATGAAGGATACCAGGAGGAGGGAACGTGTTCCTGACCTCCAAACAGATGTGGTCGATGAGGTAGTTGCCTCAACCATGTTGTGGAAGGCGGGGAGGCTGAACGTGGCGGCGGTCGCCGGCCACGTAGCAGAGTTGCGTCTCTTGCCCACCAAACTCTACTCCGAGGGGCTCCTCAGATAGCTATCACTCAACCTGAGGTCGCTGGTGGTGGAAGGAGAGGCGAGGAATGAGCTGAGCTGCAGTAGAGGTGGAAGAGACAACTTATAGGATTCTCAGGGGGCTGGAAGAATCAAGCGAAGGCACACAACCCTAGGAAGATCCGTGCCTTCCTAGGGATCCGCAAAGGTCATGGACCCAAAGAGAGGCCACGGGCAAAGAATTGGGACGAGGGGTTGCATGACTCAATTGAGAAAATTGGGAGAAATTGGCCCGGCAAGCAAGGTCAGTGATGAATACCCATTCATCACTCTTTATTCTTATATTTTAGCTACAAAAACCTTTGCAAATACATGTATATTCTTGTAAATACAAATAATTACCAAAGTGCATGCATTGTACAAAGTTTAATAATTAGCATGTTTTTGTGCAAAAATATAAGAATAAAGAGAAAAAAGAAAAAGAGGGAGATATTTAGAATAAATATTGAGCACCCTAATCCCAAGGGAGGGCTCAGCATGGGCCTGACCGCATAAAAGCCCAAGTAGAGAGAGATAAGGGAGCTCATGTGTCCATATACTTGTAATTAAATAAAAATAAATAATTTCCTCTGAAAAAAAATAAAAATAAAAATAAAAATGGGTCATATTTATTTGTAAATATTTGTATATATTTGTAAATACAAAATCAAAATAAAAATTAGAAAATTAAAAAGAAAACAAAAATAACCTTCCTTGTACATATTCACCATGTACATAAGACCACACATATATTTATTTAGCCTTGTAAATAAATAAATTAAATCCCACAAAATTTGGTATATATTCCATATTTCAGAATGTAAATAAATAAAATAAAAACCATAAAAACAAAAATTAAATTAAAAAGAACAAAATTAAAAATCATAAGAAACATTGTAAATATACCATGTACATACTTGTATATAAGTATTTATTTATCCTATGTAAATAAATAATAAAAATAAAATAAAAATACCAAAATACTCCAAATTTTATTGTTTAAATAAATAAAATATAAAATAGGGATAATTTATATAAAAGTAAACAATTAAAAATTCAAAACTAAAAATACATATGTATATACATGTATATAATAATAATATTTTGTAAATACATTATTTTTATTTCAAAAAAATAAATAAATATCAATAAAAATAGTTTAAAATAAAATAAGCATTTTTCATGTTTAAAGTGTTTCGAAAATAAATCATTTACTATTTTTAAATGAATTTCTAAATAATTAAAAAATCGAATAATCTGATTGGCCCCGGTCAACTCTCCCCCGCGGACCAAACCCCCCGGATCCTGTGCCCGAACCCGACTTCTCCGATTTTTAGCCGCTCGATCCGCCTACCAAATCCGTAAACCCCGGGCTCTAATTCCTCCTCTTGCATCCGTGATTCTCGCCCGGTTGAGTGCATTGGGATCCGCGCCTCGCCGTGCCCTTCTCGACCTGTTCTTGCCGGACCCTCACTCGTATATAGTCCGAGCTCCGCCTCCATTTTCTAGGATCCTTGGATCATTTCATTCCACCCTAGGACCTCCACAGCCACCGCGAGAGTGGCAGCTTGCTTCCGGTCGTGTCGCAGCGAGGAGGGAGTCGACGAGCCATCGATCCGGCGACTTTGCGCCACCGTGCGCCGCCCAGAGGTAGTGCTCGAGCATCGGGCACCGACGACCCTCGAGGCTAGGACCTGGAGCATCCCCAGCTCTTCCACAGTCGACAGCATCCAGTAGGTAGCCTTCTTCCCTTCTCTGTTTCCCTAATTTCACGTTTCGCCGAAATCGACCCGTCACCGACCATCTTTGATTCCGACCACCCTCGCCCTCGTTTCGATCATCGAAGTCACCCATCATCTCCGCCTTTCCCCTGTGCACCTTCTCCGCCCAATCATTCAACCTAGTTCGCAAAGGAACTGGGATTGGGGTTCCTCCGTCGTCGCTTCGCCGGAACCCCTTCGTCCCGACGTACAGATCACCTTCACCACCCCTAACCGGGTCGAGGCACTTTGCCCTCGACCCAGGAGTTCGTTGCTTTGCTTTGCAGGTCCAGAGGAGCCCATCTGAGGGCTTCAACATTCAGGAGCAGCAGCTCCAGCTCCGCCGACGTCGCCTGAGCTCTCTGGAGTTCCGTTGCGTCGTCGGAGGAGCCCATTAGACGCGGGAGGCCCAGGCGCTTCTTCTTCGATCCTTAGCAGCCCGTGAGGAGGGTCACCGTGTGTGCACTCGGCCGGCGAAGTTCGTCGGCCGCTTGTTCTTCGTGCATCCTCCAGAGCCGTTCGATCTCCCCTCAGCTCCAGATCAGATCTCAGATGTCCATTTGAGGAGCCGCACCAGCCGTTCGATCATCCGAGGGTGGATCTCGATCGTCTGTTCAATGAGGTTTAGCCACGTCGCACAGGAGGCGTCCGATCATCCACGTGGCTGAACTTCCTCCGTCTGATCTGAGCCAGGACCCTTTGCATACCCACGTCGCTTTACAGCCGCCCGATCTTCCACGTGGGAGCTTCCTAGCCGCTCGATCGCGCCGAGGGGTCCCTTTGTTGTGCACCACGCCATTTCGACCGTCGGATCCAGCACGTGGCGCGCCTCCAGCCCTTGGATCAGAATAAGGGGTAAATTTCCCGTAGGCCCCTCTGTTTATGGCTTTTATTAGTTAGTCATGTAAATATTTTATCCCGTTCATTTTATTCTGGATATTTTGCAATTTGGACCTCGTACTTATTTTATTTACATTTATACCCCTGTCTACGTGGACCACGTGCATCGTCACGTGAATTTTGTGGTTTATTTGCAATATGTGGGATATAGTTCTAGGGTGTTTATGAATGAAATTATCTTTTTGATATTTGCAGAAATGCCCCTGTGAGTGTTTTAATTGTGCATGTGCTATATATCGTGGGTAATTTACACTTGAGCCCCTGGACTTTTAGTACATGTTACTATTTAGTCCAGGGACTTAAGTTTTCTTGCAATTTGGTCCCTCAGTGCCCAGGTCACGCGCCTCACGCGTGAGTTCTTGGAGAATTTGCACCGGACCCCCTGAAACTTATTTTAATTGCTTACAGGTCCATGTATACTGTGTCCTTGTGTTTGATTTTAATAAAATAGCAAACCAACTCCGAATTCGATGAAAATTGGATACATGGCTCCTGTCATGGTGTAAAATTTTCTATGATTTTTGGAGACATTTTTGACTTCGTTTATTATTTTTTAAAAATTCAAAAAAACGTAATTTTCTTACTGTCTAGCTTTAAAAATCACAAAAAAATATTAAAACACCTTTAAAAATTATACAAAAATTAAATATTGTTTGTTTTACTGTGTTTGATTTTCTGACCAATTTTGGTCATTTTTGGACGCAGAAAAGATAAAAATTGAAAAACCTTGAAAACATTATAAAAAATCTAATAAATAATAGAAAATTCCAAAAATAATAATTCCAATGCCTATTTTTCCTTGTAATTTCTACTTTACAAGAAAATTACCTTCAGACCTTGATAGGGCTATTTTGCATTTTAATTTGGCCCTCCAAGTCTGACTGGACAGCAGCTCTATTTTCTTGCCTTGTTTGATTTTTATAAAATTCCCTAAAAATCAAAAAACACCAAAAATTAACCCAAAACATAAAAAATATAAAAAACATAAAACATTTTTTTTTGAATTTTTGGATGATTTTTGAGTAGGTAAATAATTGTTTATAGTTGCTTGTTTGTTTGATTTTATTATTTTCTTCATTATCTAAAAATCCAAAAAAATATAAAAATACTAAAAATCCACCACAAATATCTATCTTTTATTTTTCACTATCTTTGACTACTTCGTAGGCCGCAAGGCCATTACGTGCTCCCTGAGTCCGACCCTGGTCGCTATACCAGGTTAATCTAATAGCCAGGGACACTATTAATTTTATTCGATTTTTATCTCTATTTGGTGGTCTGATCCCTATTTTCTTGTTGAGTCGATTTATCTCTCGATCCGGGTCGCAACGACCCTTTGAGTGATTGTTTTATCCCGGATTGATTGAGATTTTTCGGCCCATCAGATTGGCGCCATTGCCGGGGAGCACGGCTTAGTAGTCGTAGTTGATTTTTTTCCGCGGTTTTATTTTTTGCGGCTTTTTGTGCATATTTTGTATATATCATTTATTTGCGTAATTGTTCAAATAATCTGGTCTGACGCTCTGTTTGTTTTCTTGCGAGGGCCCGACGACCGAGGCGGCTTTCTTCGGAAGCCGAGCAACCACGGGAGTCGGAGGCGGCTTTCTTCTCTACAGAGCCGTAGGAGGACGCGAGGAGCAAGCAGAAGTGCGAGAGCTGCGGAATAGCCGCGAGATTAGTGTAGCTTAGATTAGATTTACTCTTCAGCATTATTTGAACTGTTATAATAATACAGGGACTAGAGACAGAGACTTAGACGCTCAGGGTCTGTTTCACCGAGCACCGGTGTGCTCGGGGGATCCCCTTAGTTAGTTCGATTTTCTTCGCGGCTTTTACGCAATTTATTTCCTTTACTGCCTTTTCCGGTTTCACGCGGTTTTTCGAGTCCCTAGCCGTAGGATTTTCTGCTTGACTGTGACGTAATAATTAGGATCCAAATACCCTAATATATCTACCTGCACCTATAGATCGGTAATTGGACCAAAAAAAGATAAGAAAATAGTTGACTCACCACCTTCGAGCCCTCCCCGTCAAGCGCTAGTCCTGAACTCGACCTGTCGAGAAGAGGAGGGGTGGGTCTAGACCGAACTTTCTGGATTGGAGGCTGGTGGTCAGCTAGTGGTTCTTTTGAGTAGCACTGTTGTTTAGGGACTCGGTTTTCTGCCTGCACCATTTAGGTAGTTTATTTCCTGTCTTTCAATTCTGCACGGATCATCTTGCATGTAGACTGCTGGAGTCAGGTACGCATTTCTTACTCTGCATGCATCATTGATTTTCACGCATCGGCTTTTTCGACTTCTCTCCCCTGTTTTGGACTTAATAAACAGGAGAACCGAAAAATTCATTAGGCGATCAGTTTGCTTATAGAAAAAGATTTAAAAAGAAAAACAATAAAATTTGAGACTGCTAACACTATCGACCCTAAAAGATGCCTCACTTAAAAATTTATCTTGGGGAGAGCAACCCCCTCATTGTCTGGTTTGCTTGTGCGAGAGAGTGATCCCGAACACTAGGTAGAGCCCTCCGATATTCTTCTCGACTGATTACCGGCTATTTCTGTACGGGACAGCCGGTTGAGAAAATATCAGGCAACCCAACAGGTCACGTAATCGCTTTGCTATCCTAATTGATCATCAAAATAAAATTGACAAGATAATTGACCGAGTCTTTACGGTCTTCAGCTCACGTTGCGTTGGTGAATCGGGGGTTTGCTTTGTGATCATAGTTGTTACCAGATCTCATCCGCACTACTCGCCAGATCACGATGATGGGCAGGAGGTCTCTTAGGCAGCCTCTGGCTGCATCGCTTTTTAGCACTCCAGCCCACTCATCTAGGTCGGTTCGTGGGAGCTCAGACCCGCTCTCCGAACCCGAGTACGACTCCGCCCTGTTCCCCCACGACCCCCCCTTCTTCTGAGACTGAGATACTAGTGCCAGAGGAGAGACAGACAAATGATTTATCGGCACTTGAGTTTGGATGTTTTGATTTTGCAGAGACTATGGTCGACAGTAGTGATGATCACACCAGAGGTCCGCAGCAGGAGCATTTTGTCTTGGACCAGGGTGCGATCAACTCCACCCTGATCGCCTCCCTAGACTCAGTGCAGCAGCAGTTGAGGGATCAGGGAGCATTTATGATAGAGATGAGGCGAGAGCTAGAGCAGATGAGAGCCGACCGCGAGAACCGCGGCCCAGGGGGAGGACCCGATGATGCGGCAGCCGCCGCAGCAGCAGGAGCAGGACCTCCGAGACCGATGCGAGAAAATCACAACCCCGGATCGACTTTGACGCACTGTTGGGTGGTGCTACCAGCTATCGTGGGGGACTTCAAGTTCCCCCCGAACACACTTCGGCTCCTACCCCGGTTCTACGGGCTGGCTACTGAGGAGCCCCATCTCCACCTGCAGGAGTTTGAGATGATCTGCAGTACTGTCCATGATCGTCAGGTGGACCAGGATGCCATACGGATGATTGCCTTCCCCTTCTCCTTAGCAGACAGAGCAGCCACCTGGCTGAAGCACTTGGGGAAGTTCGTCTACACCTGGGAGCAGCTCCGCGCCGAGTACTTGCATAAGTACTATCCACTCGGGCGGACGAACACCTTTAGAGCCCTGATCAGTAACTTCTCCATGCTCCCCAATGAGCAGTTTCACAAGGCATGGGAGAGGTTCAGAGAGCTGACTGACAGATGCCCACACCACGACATTTCCAAGTCGAACCTTGTGCAGGGCTTTTTCAGCAGGCTGACACCAGAGCTTCAGGGCTTGTTGAACGCTTCTTGTGGCGGGTCTTACTTCGCCAAGGATCACGATCAGTTCTGGGCCATCTACGAGGAGATGGCTGAGAACTACAAGTTGATGTCCCAGACCAGATTGTACACTCAGGGCAGACCCCAGCAGCCACAGACCGTATAGTACCAGAGGATAGCACGGGTCGACGCCGGTCCATCCAGTTCGTCAGCGGTAGCAGCAGTACAGGCAGAGTCCACAGCCGCAGACATGGGGATCATCAGCGAGAAGCTGGACCGGATGGAGATTATAGAGAAGAAGCAGTGTCATGGCGTCACGCAAATGGAGCAGATGGCACAAACTCTGAGTGACCTGAAGATACATCTCATGTGTATCCAGGAGGCACAGACGGCTTCACAGCCTCGTCTTCAGGCACAAGGCGATCCGAGTAGCAACAGCAGCTCGTCCCAGCGCTCCAGCTCCCACCACCAGCCTAGACAGGTCCATCTTGTACAGGCAGAGCCGTACAAGCAGCCGTAGCTCACCTACCAGGCACCACCATCCGTTGACACTCAGATGGTGGAATACTAGCCGGATCAGCCTCTGGCAGTACTCCCGTCAGACCCTTACGATTTAGAGCCGTTGATGGATGTCAACGGGATTTGGTACGATCGCCCCCAGCCCGGTATCCGACGAGACCATCCCGGATTCCGTTGGGTGGCCGGAGGTGCCCAGCCCCAGTAGCAGCCGTCAGCACAGGGTGGCCAGTACATCCATCAGAGGGATCACCAGCAGCAGCAGCCCCCAATGTATCCACCACAGCAGCAGCAGCAGTCACAACAGTATGGTCCTCGTCCCTACCAGCAGGGACAGTCTTGGAGGCGTGAGCAGCCTCATCAGCAGCAGCAGCAGCATCCCCAGCAGTACCCCTCTCATCTACAGCAGCAGCACCACTACCCGAGAGGCTACCCGTCAGGTTCTCATCGGCCATCCTATGAGAACCCGCCTTGGACGGCATAGCCCGCCTTCTTACAGATCAGCAGGCTACCTTTCGACGGGAGATGGATGAGTTCCGCCAGGAGATGCGGGACATTGTGAGAGTTAAGGTCACCGTCCCTGCCCAGATAGAGCCCATCCCGAACAACCTGAAGAGGAAATCTGAGCAGGTAGTTTGTACTGAGTATGCCACTCCGAGTGATACTTTTGGTGATATATCTGCATATCTTTTTGATACTGATTTTGTCACACTTAGGAGAGGTAGGATGTCAGCAGGCGACGCCTCGTCTGAGCTATACCACGAGGATACTTCCATAGCACCAGACGAGGAGGAGAGCGGTACTGAGGCCGCTAGAGATGATGACGGTGGTACTGACACCACCACAGATGCTGATCCCATCGGCGGTACTGAGGCTGCAATTTCACCAGTTGGAGGAGGTGGTACTGAGGCCACCCGTTTTGCCGAGCCAGAGCGTGGTACTGAGGCCGCGAGTCTTCCAGTCGAGGGTGGTACTGATGCCACCAGTTCTTCTGAGATTCCTGTTGTTTTTCTTGTTACTGATGTATCTCGGAATATTTCTGTGAATAAAGGAAAGGGTTTATGTTCTTCTGGTCCCACTGTGGTGCTTGATATATGTGTGGATCCGGCCGTCGAGCCGTCTAGACCCTCTCCTAGTCCTTCATCTGAGAAGGACCCTGTGATCCCCTTCCCTAGAGCCCTTCAGATGGGGAAGGGGGAGAAAAATGAAAATCCAAAAAGAGGCGGCAAGAAGAGTTCAGCCAGCAAATGATAGATCGGTTTCACATACAGCTGACTCTTCAGGAGGCTTTGCAGCACATCCCTCTTTTCCAGCGTTCACTTAGAGACAGGACCACAGTCAGGAGGAAGAGGAGGAACCACCATTCAGAGATTCATGTGCTGACGAGAGCCACTTGTTTCGCGATCCAGAACCGTCTGCCGGCCAAGAGGCCAGATTCAGGAGCCCCTTATGTCAGATGCCATATCAGTGAGCAGAGGTTCAACCGTACTCTATTAGACAGTGGATCCTCGATCAACCTACTTCCGGCAGCCCTTCTCGACCGCTTCGAGTTGGGCACTCTACGACAGAGCAGGACAGTCCTTCAGTTTGCTGATAGATCTGTCAAGAGGCCGAAGGGGTTGCTTAGAGACGTTGCCTTCACGATTCAGAACCTGCAATTCCCCGTGGACTTCGTAGTGTTGGACATGGAGGCTCCTGAGTCAGTGACCGATACCCCCATCATTCTAGGTCGCCAGTTCTTGGCCACAGCCAAGGCAGTGACCGACCATGATAGCGGGAAGGTATACTTTCGCGTCGAGGACGAAAGTGTACAAATAGAGACGGTCGAGGACAACAGAGCCAAAGACAGATCATGCTCAGAGACTACTTCAGACACAGAGCAGATGATAGATGCCAGGCCAGACATCCACCAGGACTGCGACTTTGTGATTACAGATGATAAGGCAGTTTGGGCAGATCTCGACGCACAGGCCATCCTCTCACTTTCAGATTCCGATGCAGAGACGACAGCATAGGAGAGCTTGGAGAGCGCATTCCTGGTCCAGGATACTTTTGAGGCAGCAGAGCCGGTTCTCGACCGCGATACTGATTTGTTTTGTGATGATGGTGGTGTTGAGGCCACATCAGATGATACAGATCTCTCGGAGTCAGGTGTTGATTGGGCAGAGTTTGATGATTACATACCAGATCTGACTTCTACTGAGCCTACAGATAGGGAGGAGGTAGATGCCAAGCAGAGCAGAGACAGTTCAGTTGAGCAGCCTTCTCCAGATCCAGTTTGTGAGAGAGAGAGTTCTCATTCTCCCGGGCAGATTTGGCCGCATACACTCGAATTCTTCAGAAGCCAGATTTGTCAGCACCAATTTGTCCAGAGCTGAAACCACTTCCTGCATCGTTGAAGTATAGGTTCCTTGCGGGTGAGCATGAGATGTACCCAGTCATTATCTCATCCGATTTGACTGGAGAACAAGAATTCCGTCTGATGGGGGTTCTTGAAAAGAACCGCAAGGTGATAGGACGGAGCGTAGCAGATCTCCAGGGGATCAGTCCGGCTCTGTGCTCTCACCACATCTATCTCGAAGATGAGGCAAAGTCGTCGCGTGAGTTCCAACGGCGGCTGAACCCGAATCTGAGAGAGGTTGTCATGAAGGAAATTTCGAAGTGGTGGAGCACCGATTTTATCTACCCCATCTCCGACTCCAAGTGGGTCATTCCGTTACATGTGGTGCCCAAGAAGACAGGCATCACTACAGTGGTTACGGAGTCCGGAGAGGAGATCGCTACACGAGTACCCACTTCTTGGAAGGTCTGCGTGGATTGCAGACGACTCAATCAGGCCACCAAGAATGATCATTTCCCCCTACCCTTTATTGATCAGATCATTGAGATACTGGCAGGGAATAGCAATTATTGTTTTCTGGATGGGTACTCGGGCTACAACCAGGTGGTCATCGCTCCCGAGGACCAGGACAAGACGACCTTTACATGTCCCTTCGGCACATACGCCTTCCGATGCATGCCATTTGGGCTATGCAATGCCCCTGCAACTTTTCAGAGATGCATGTTGTCGATCTTTTTGGACATGGTAGGGGAATGCTTGGAGGTCTTCATGGATGATTTCTTGGTTTACGACGACAGATTCGACTCCTGTCTTGACTGCCTAGACCGAGTACTTCAGCGATGTATAGAGGTTCGCCTGGTATTATCTTGGGAGAAGAGTCACTTCATGGTGACTCAAGGGACGATGCTTGGCCACATCATCTCCAACAGGGGTATGGAGGTTGATCCGGCCAAGGTGGATGTCATTAGCAAACTCGCACCACCGTCCAACTTGCGGCAGTTACGGTCTTTTCTGGGGCACATTGGTTTCTACCGGCGATTCATTCGTGATTTTAGTAGGGTTGCCCGACCGTTGACTGATCTGCTGACGAAAGACACCGAGTTCCTTTTCGATGACAAGTGTCTTTCGTCGTTTGAGACTCTCAAGAGAAGTGTGATAGAGGCTCCTGTCCTTCAGCCACCCGATTGGTCTCTCCCATTCGAGATCATGACGGATGCCTCCGATTTTACCGTAGGGTCAGTGCTAGGACAGAGGAGGGATGGAGTTCCATTTGCTATTCACTACGTTAGCCGCACATTGGATTCTGCACAGCGGAACTACACAGTCACAGAGAAGGAGATGCTAGTCGTAATCTTCGCCCTAGATAAGTTCAGATCGTACATTATTGGATCTAGAGTGACCTTGTATACTGATCATACCGCCATCAGGTACCTCATGGCAAAGAAGGATGCCAAGGCCAGACTGACTAGATGGATCCTTCTACTCTAGGAGTTTGACATAGAGATTAAAGATAATCCTGGAGTCAAGAATGTAATGGCGGATCATCTCTCCCGATTGGAGTATCTTGAGGATTCTGAGCAGATTGACCCTATTTGTGAGACCTTTCCAGATGAGGCGATCCTTGCTATCGCCTCGCTCCCATGGTACGCCGATATTGTGAACTATCTTGTCGCCAAGAAAGTTCCATAAGATTGGCCCAGGCAGAAACTTGAGACCTTCCTCGCGATAGCCAAGTTTTACCATTGGGAGGATCCCATCCTTTACCATGAGGGAGGGGATAGTATCTGGCGTAGGTGTATTCCTCAGGAGGAGCATCACAGCGTCCTCACTTACTGGCACAAGCTTGAGGCAGGAGGACATCACTCAGGGAGGAGAACGGCACAGAAAGTGCTCCAATCCGGCCTATGGTGGCCTACTCTCTTCAAGGACTCTGATGAGTTCGTGAAGAGATGTACTGACTGTCAGAGGATGGGCACTTGTGGATAGCGTGATATGATGCCGATGCACCCCATACACTTCTGTGAGGTTTTTGACGCATGGGGCATCGATTTCATGGGTCCATTCCCTAAGACCCAGGGATTTGAGTACATTCTATTGGCCGTTGATTATATGAGTCGTTGGGTTGAGGCCATCCCCGCCCGAACCGCTGATGCCAGGACAGTTTGCAGATTTTTAAGGAAGCACATCATTACACGGTTCGGGGTACCTCGAGTATTGATTTCAGATGGGGGGTCTCATTTCATCAATGACTAGGTAAAGGCCCTTGCTAGCGAGTTCAGCATAGACCATCGAGTTGTCACTCCATACCATCCACAGACGAATGGTCTAGCCGAGGTGTCGAATAGGGAGATCAAGACTATATTGCAGAAAGTCGTCCGCCCTGACCGAAAGGATTGGTCACAGCTTTTGGACTCGGTCTTGTGGGCATATAGGACATCTTTCAAGACACCATTGGGCACATCTCCCTTTCGCCTAGTATATGGCAAGTCGTGCCATTTACCAGTTGAGTTGAGGCACAGGTCACTTTGGGCAGTTACAGATATTATTTTGGATCCAGATAGTGTCGAAGACCAGAGGAGGGCAGAGTTAGCAGCCCTGGAGGAGCATTGTGATACCACCTTCTCAAACATCCTACAGTACAAGGAGAGAGTGAAGGAGTGGCATGATTCTCATATCAGCCACAAGCATTTTGAGCCTGGACAGGGAGTATGGTTGTTTGATGTTAGGCTTCGTCTATTTCCAGGGAAGCTACAGAGCAAATGGAAGGGACCTTATCTTGTGAGAAAGGTACACGACAATGGGAGTATTGACATATCTAAGTTGTCTTCTGAGAGTACCTTTCGAGTGAACGGCCAGCGGCTCAAGCCATTTCTAGATCATGAGCCGCGGGTCGTTGATGTTGCCCCTATTCACTTTGCGTGAGATGTAGTCTCTTGACTCAGATCTATTGCATCTCACGCCTGATTATCACTGTTCTTCCGACCTGTATAGATCCAGTTGTTCATATCACTCTATTCTTTAATCCCACATCCCTTTTCTCATCTTATGATTATGCTATACCTAGGGTGTACTTTACCCTAAGTATAGGGGGGATGTAGGACCTTTGGTTATTCTTTTCATTCTTTCTACCCCTGTTTTACTGCCTATACTTAGGGATATTTCACCCTAAGTATAGGGGGGGCAGACTCTGTACATCCTTCACTCGGATTTCCCTTCATGTACAACTTGCTATACTTAGGATTACTTGATCCTAAGTATAGGGGAAAACCACCGAGTTCTCCTCATTCTATTCTTTCATTAATCTCTGTATCTAGCATTCCTTTTCACTTCCCTATACTAAGCACGAGTTATGTCTTCTTCATCGCTCTTGATCACTCTGAGGACATCGTTCGAGCTAAGTATAGGGGGTATGCATATATTTCATATATACTTTAGCCATAACTCGTACTTTGTGTGAGTGTGTGACTAAATAAAAATGGCTAAAAACCCATAAAATTTATTAATACAAATTATTTTTGTACAAATGATTGTAAAATGATTTGTGTAAAGGATTTGTAAATATGTGTATATCAAAATTATGTATGTAGTACAAAATTTCTCCAAAATGTTTTGAAAATCAAAAAGTTTGCAAAAACCTTGTGTAAATGTTTGTAAATATTTTGCAAAACTTGCATTCATGCATACATTCATGGTTTCAAAACATTTTTCAAAAATTTTGCATATTTGAAAAGTCACATTTGTAAATAGCATCTTTGTAAATACTTGTATAGTTTTTTCCTGGATCATAGTTGACATTTAAACTAGCCTGGAATTAAATTGGAAAATGGAGCTTGATCAAGATCTTAATCCACCTAATTCTAAGAGAACCTTATAGGGCTTAGGGTTAAGGCTTTTCAGGTCCATTGGGACTTAATTCTTTGAGTCCTCTAGGCTATAAGCATATGTCATTTTGATGAGCCTAAGTAGAGCACTTAACAACACACGCATGACTCTTAGAGACAATGGCTTGACTTGCACCAGCATTTTACACATAGCTCTCCACGGATGAGGTGGTGAGGAGGCAGCTTCCTTTGGCTTGGGGTAGCATATGAGGGTAGTACTTCTAGGCGGAACCTCTCTTCTTCTAGTGAAGGAAGTGCGTCTCAATTTGGTCTAGTGGTGATGAAGTCTAAAGACAGAAGTCGTGGGTTGCAATAAAGCTTCAAAAGAGGGATAGTTTACTGGCTCAAGAGGAAAAACTCCATGTATATATGCTGCACCATGTAGATATGTTGTGCAGTTGCACATAAAAAAATGTGTGCAAAAAGAATGAACTCCAAAAAAGTGGTGGGTCGGATTGAAAATTTAATAATCCCACCGGAGTGTATATAGTCAAATAAAGCAAAAGCTTATGGTATACATGTTACATCTCATGAAGCTTGCAGCGGGAGACTCAGCTACATTGGTTAGAGCTCCCAAGGATACATGGCTACACTGGCCATGGTCCATTCTCTTCTTCCCCCTCTTCTTGAGCCGGTTGCACTTGAACTTAGAAGGGAATACCCCGCTTCTCGAGGAAAGAGTTGCTAGACCGAGGCATTAGAGTTATCAGATTGGGGGAGGTTGTTTCTTTGTTACTTCTGAGGTGGGGAGCTACATATCACTTACACCGCATGGAAAGATTCATGGTCATTAGAGTTTGTATATGTAGACTTGTTCTGATCTGATTTATTAAGGAGTCTTGTCCATAGATTGGTGGAACTTAGAGGTTGTTGAGTTTTAAGCTTAAGTCCAAATAAGGTTCCGACACATTAATAATCCAAAGATCTGATCGAGCTCCATATTTCAATTTAATGAAGGTGAGTTTAATAATCAGCCTTAATCCACGTATATTCTCTTCTTTTTCTTCTCTTTTTCACTTCTTTTTCAAATAAGTGTTTGCTAAGGGACTAGCAAAGTTAAGTATAGGGGGGTGATGAATACCCATTCATCACTCTTTATTCTTATATTTTAGCTACAAAAAACCTTTGCAAATAAATGTATATTCTTGTAAATACAAATAATTACCAAAGTGCATGCATTGTACAAAGTTTAATAATTAGCATGTTTTTGTGCAAAAATAAAAGAATAAAGAGACAAAAGAAAAAGAGGGAGATATTTAGAGTAAATATTGAGCACCCTAATCCCAAGGGAGGGCTCAGCATGGGCCTGACCGCATAAAAGCCCAAGTAGAGAGAGATAAGGGAGCTCATGTGTCCATATACCTGTAATTAAATAAAAATAAATATTTTCATCTAAAAAATAAAAATAAAAATAAAAATGGGTCATATTTATTTGTAAATATTTGTATATATTTGTAAATACAAAATCAAAATAAAAATTAGAAAATTAAAAAGAAAACAAAAATAACCTTCCTTGTACATATTCACCATGTACATAAGACCACACATATATTTATTTAGCCTTGTAAATAAATAAATTAAATCCCACAAAAATGTGTATATATTCCATATTTCAGAATGTAAATAAATAAAATAAAAACCATAAAAAAATTAAAATAAAAAGAACAAAATTAAAAATCAAAAGAAACATTGTAAATATACCATGTACATACTTGTATATAAGTATTTATTTACCCTATGTAAATAAATAATAAAAATAAAATAAAAATACCAAAATACTCCAAATTTTATTGTTTAAATAAATAAAATATAAAATGAGGATAATTTATCTAAAAGTAAACAATTAAAAATTCAAAACTAAAAATACATATGTATATACATGTATATAATAATAATATTTTGTAAATACATTATTTTTATTTCAAAACAAAATAAATAAAAATCATTAGAAAATAGTTTAAAATAAAATAAGCATTTTTCATGTTTAAAATTTTTTGAAAATAAATCATTTACTATTTTTAAATAAATTTCTAAATAATTAAAAAATCGAATAATCTGATTGGTCCACGGGGGATTGTTGACCCCCGGTCAACTCTCCCCCGCGGACCAAACCCCCGCGGATCCTGTGCCCGAACCCGACTTCCCCGATTTTTAGCCGCTCGATCCGCCTACCAAATCGGTAAACCCCGGGCTCTAATTCTTCCTCTTGCATCCGTGATTCTCGCCCGGTTGAGTACATTGGGATCCGCGCCTCGTCGTGCCCTGCCCGACCTGTTCTTGCCGGACCCTCACTCGTATATAGTCCGAGCTCCGCCTCCATTTTCTAGGATCCTTGGATCATTTCATTCTACCCTATGACCTCCACAGCCACCGCGAGAGTGACAGCTTGCTTCCGGTCGTGTCGCAGCGAGGAGGGAGTGGACGAGCCATCGATCCGGCGACTTTGCGCCGCCGTGCGCCGCCCAGAGGTGATGCTCGAGCCTCGGGCACCGACAACCCTCAAGGCTAGGACCTGGAGCATCCCCAGCTCTTCCACAGTCGACAACATCCAGTAGGTAGCCTTCTTCCCATCTCCATTTCCCTAATTTCGTGTTTCGCTCAAATCGACCCGTCACCGACCATCTTTGATTCCGACCACCCTCGCCCTCGTTTCGATCATCGGAGTCACCCATCATCTCCGCCTTTCCCCCGTGCACCTTCTCCGCCCAATCATTCAACCCAGTTCGCAAAGGAACTGGGATTGGGGTTCCTCCGCCGTCGCTTCGCCGAAACCCCTTCGTCCCGACGCACAGATCACCTTCACCACCCCTAACCGGGTCGAGGTACTTTGCCCTCGACCCAGGAGTTCGTTGCTTTGCTTTGCAGGTCCAGAGGAGCCCATCTGAGGGCTTCAACATTCAGGAGCAGCAGCTCCAGCTCCGTCGACGTCGCCTGAGCTCTCTGGAGCTCCGTTGCGTCATCGAAGGAGCCCATTAGACGCGGGAGGCACAGGTGCTTCTTCTTCGATCCTTAGTAGCCCGTGAGGAGGGTCACCGTGCGTGCACTCGGCCGGCGAAGTTCGCCAGTCGCTTGTTCTTCGTGCATCCTCCAAAGCCGTTCGATCTCCCCTCAGCTCCAGATCAGATCTCAGACGTCCATTTGAGGAGCCGCACCAGCCGTTCGATCATCCGAGGGTGGATCTTGACCGTCTGTTCAGCGAGGTTTAGCCACGTCGCACAGGAGGCGTCCGATCATCCACGTGGTTGAACCTCCTCCGTCCGATCTGAGCTAGGACCCTTCGCATGCTCACGTCGCTTTACAGCCGCCCGATCTTCCACGTGGGAGCTTCCCAGCCGCTCGATCGCACCGAGGGGTCCCTTTGTTGTGCGCCACGCCATTTCGACCGTCGGATCCAGCACGTGGCGTGCCTCCAGCCCTCGGATCATAATAAGGGGTAAATTTCCCGCAGGCCCCTCTATTTATGGCTTTTATTAGTTAGTCCTGTAAATATTTTATCACGTTCATTTTATTCTGGACATTTGTAACTTTGGACCTCGTACTTATTTTATTTGCATTTATGCCCCTGTCTACTGGACCACGTGCATCGTCACGTGAATTTTGTGGTTTACTTGCAATATGTGGATATAGTTCTAGGGTGTTTATGAATGAAATTATCTTTTTGATATTTGCAGAAATACCCCTGTGAGTGTTTTAATTGTGCATGTGCTATATATCGTGGGTAATTTACATTTGAGCCCCTGGACTTTTAGTGCATGTTACTATTTAGTTAGGGACTTAAGTTTTCTTGCAATTTGGTCGATGAGTGCCCAGGTCACGCACCTCGCACGTGAGTTCTTGGAGAATTTGCACCGGACCCCCTGGAACTTATTTTAATTGCTTACAGGTCCATGTGTACTGTGTCCTTGTGTTTGATTTTAATAAAATAGCAAACCAACTCCAAATTTGATGAAAATTGGACATATGTCCTGCTATGGTGTAAACTTTTCTACGATTTTTGGAGATATTTTGACTTCATTTATTATTTTTAAAAATTCAAAAACACGCAACTTTTCTTAATGTCTAGCTTTAAAAATCACAAAAAAATATTAAAACACCTTTACAAATTATACAAAAATAGATATATTGTTTGTTTTGTTGTGTTTGATTTTCTGACCAATTTTGGTCATTTTTGGACTCATAGAAAAGATAAAAATTGAAAACTTGAAAACCTTATAAAAATTCTAATAAATAATAGAAAAATCCAAAATAATAATTCCGGTGCCTAATTTTTCCTTGTATTTTCTATTTTACAGGAAAATTACCTTCAGACCTTGATAGGGCCATTTTGCATTTTAATTTGGCCCTCCAAGTCTGACTGGACAGCAGCTCTATTTTCTTGCCCTGTTTGATTTTATAAAATTCCCTAAAAATCAGAAAAACACCAAAAAATAACCAAAAACATAAAATATTTTTTGTTTGAATTTTTGGATGATTTTTGAGTAGGTAAATAATTGTTTATAGTTGCTTGTTTGTTTGATTTTATTATTTTCTTCATTGTCTAAAAATCCAAAAAAATATAAAAATACTAAAAATCCACCACAATTTCTATCTTTTATTTTTCACTATCTTTGACTACTTCGTAGGCTGCAAGGCCATTACGTGCTCCTGAGTCCGCACCCTGGTCACTATACCGTGCTAATCTAATAGCCAGGACCACTATTGATTTTATTCGATTTTTATCTCTGTTTGGTGGTCTGATCCTATTTTCTTGTTGAGTCGATTTATCTCTCGATCCGGGTCGCAACGACCCTTTGAGTGATTATTTTATCCCGGATTGATTGAGATTTTTCGGCCCATCAGCCAGGTCGGGTCAAGCCCGGAAGAAGGCGTTGACCCGGGTCAACAAAAATGACTTGGACCAATCAGAAAATTCGAATGTAAAAAATATTTAAAAATTCAATAAAAATTAATAAACGATTTTAAATCAAAACATTATTAAAATAAGAAATGTTTGTTATTTTTCAAGGAATTTTTCTGTGATTTTTAATTATTTTATGAAAAATAAATTATGGTATATATAGTATATGGTAGTATATATAGGTATAATATACATATGCATTTTGTACAAATATTTTTATTTTGTTATTTTTACATAAATAATCCCATTTTGTATTTATTTATCTACAACATATTTTTAAGAATCTATAATTTTTATTATATTTTTATTAGTTATGTACAAGTATATAACAAATAAAAGATTGTTGTATGTATACATGTATTTTGTACAAAGTGAGAGATGATTTTATTTTAATTTTTTTTATTTTTCTGATTTTTATTTTATTTTCAGTCTCTTTTTATGAAAGAATACAAGGAGGTAAAAATAATAATTTTTTATTTTGTTAAAAATAATTATTTACAGATATAAGTGTTATTTATACAATATATAGTAGGTCCTATCTCTCTCTACGTATTTTTATTTGGCGATCAGGTCAAAGCTTGACCTTCTCTTGGGGTTCGGATCACTCTGTATTTATTCTAAATACCTCCTTCCTTTTTCTTCTCATTTATTCTTTATTTTTTCATAAATACATGTTAATCATATGGTATTAACAAATGCATAATGAATGCTAACTTATTGTATTTACACATATCTATATAATGCTTTGCCAAGATAAATAGCTAAAATAAAAGAATAAAGAGAGAGAATCAAGGATTCATCAGTGAACTTATTTTCTTTGTATTGAGCAAGATTTTACCTACATTTTTACCTATTTATGATTGACCTAGATACTTACCCAAGTAAAATGAATGAATTGACCACGTCTCATTAATTGAACATTTTCGTGTGGTTTTTTATTCTTTGTAGATTTTCCAGCTACAACAACAATTCCAAACTCATAGCTTATGATGATTCAGGAAAATCAAAGACCGCCAACTTAAAAATCAACATCTTGAGCTAGGAAACTCAAGATTCGGTGTTCTTAGGCTCGTCGTAAAGTTCTCGACAAGATGTACAAATTGGAGTGATCGTCTGTATTTTGAGTTTCTAAAACTCTCCCTATTTTAAAATGGAAATACATAATTCCACATACAATACTATACAAAGTGATAATTAGTATTTGCATCAATCTTCATATGTAACAGTGTAGTATTTCTCACCATCTTTTTGTATGATAGTAATTTACTGGTAACTTCTAATATTCAAGGAACATCTTTAGAACTGCGACAATCACATTAAAATTCCTATCTATCATATTATGTTATTTTCATGACTAATAACCTAAATCTGTCAAAAGTTTGGAAGGCTATTCGTGATGCATTTCGGCTCCCGCTATCATGAGGCTTAATGAAATGAGAGTCAACTACCTTGGATGTGACATAGGAGGGTGTGGTCCTAATTTCGTCAAGTGCCGCCCTTCACGGAAAAGACTAACGTCCAACCTGCCTCAACTACATATCACGATATGACGCAGGCTCGCTTCGTCAACTAGGCTCGCACTCTCTACCCCTTTGATATAGTCTAAGTAATTCAAGTCTAGAAACCTTGTCCATGTATTCTACTTCCAACTTTGTCTTTTGTGCGCTGAGATTTGAGAAAATAGATATATAAATAAATGGGTAGGAGTCTTTTTCATTCATAGTAGATTCCTGGCTATGAGATAGTCCTTGCGAAGTGAGAAGTCCGGATAGACTGCCTATCGGCTTTGGCCAGACTTGGTCGGAGTGGTAGCCTAGTGGTTTTCTCTGTATCGCCGATGTTGTGGTGAAGGACGATCCATTATCCATGATTCTCGTATTCTTACAGTGATTGACGCAACGAGCGATAACCTACAACTTAATCACATGATTCTTCTTCTTTCTTTACTAGCTCATAAAAAGCTTCATCCACTGATGGTTCCTTGTCGTGAGGATGATCATGGCAAAATGTTTAGACGAGAGACATCCATCACCATATTAACGGTAGGTTTTTCAATGTGATGTGTTAAAGTAATATAAAATATCTTCTACTACCTCTCCATATCGCCACCTAACGTAATATCCAACGATGAACCATTTATATAAAGATACAGTTAAACTCATTTTCAGTTTGCCTTTTAAGAAGATAACACTTGATACATGAGCATATAATTGTACTATCTGATAACACTTGCGCCATAAGTATACACAAAGGTGATAAATTCCTCAATACCTAGATGAAAGGACTCCAATACCTAACTATTATATATATGATTATACATACACTCCAAACGACTCCGTAATTTTCTGAAGAATATCGCTACAAGGTTAGACTATGATATCAATATTAAGAGAGATAAATCTTCATGAGAAAGACTACAAATACATTGGCCTAAACTTATGAAACTAAATTATGGGATGAGAGAAGAATTGATTTTTTATATCACTTGAGTGCA